>JAGDYQ010000114.1:3145472-3242972 GCA_021962125.1 Bulinus truncatus
AGTGGGGGGAACTTTTTCCAAAAAAATGTAAAATGCAATTGATATTCTTAAATTACACATAAAAGTTCCTCGATTGATATTCTTAAATTACACATAAAAGTTCCTCGATTGATATTCTTAAATTACACATAAAAGTTCCTCGATTGATATTCTTAAATTACACATAAAAGTTCCTCGATTGCAAGTGGTTTCATAAAAATATTTTTTTTGTTATCACCCTAATGTATATATATATATGGACAGTTTTATCACTAATAAAAACATGCAATAAAATTGCTTTATTAAAGAAATATATCATTTTGCAGTCTTAAAAAATTGAGTCAAAATCAATTATCATGTGATAGATAAAGAATATTTATACCTGCCACGGTGTGAGGGTCATTACTGAATTCTTCCATGTCTAAAGTCTGAGCATCAAAACAGGCCTTTAATAATAAAAGTAAAAAAAAAAAAAAGTTCAAGCCTTTTGATTCATTGTTAGGTCCAGAAAATCATTTTAATACCAGCTGTACCCTGCAAAGCCTTTGCATTGAGATAGACATCAAAGTTGAAAAAAAGTCTTATTTTTTTATGTTATGAACGAAATTAAAAATCTAATAAGTTGTTTCCTTTTCATTACAACAACCTAAAGGATAAATTATTTTAATAAAAATAGTTTTAAAAAAAATTTGCGAAAGAGATCTAATTAGTTGTATTTCCTTTCATTAAAACAACCTGTAGGGGCGTTTCCCAAACTTTTGACATCTGCATACCCTTATCTTTATTTTGGAAACACTTAGTACCCCGATGCAAAAAATAAATAAATAAAAGAAATGAAAATTATGCAGACATTTTATAACAATCAGACTATCAAATTCAAAAAAAAAATTTATAGTGTATTGACAACAGATTTATAAATGGAAAGTAAAATTAATTCTTAAATAAAAAATTATAACCAACATTCATTGTAATTAACAACAATGATGAAATTTTGTATGTTGGAGATGACAGATCAGCATAATTTGGTTCCCTGGAAATTTCTTTAAATGCTGTTCCACATCCAAAAGTTTATTCTTTGTTTTTCACTTTATGTCAAGTGACTAAGTATGCCAATGTGCAGAGCGTTTACCAGTAATGTAAACAGCTCACTGCTAAGTTCTTTTTTTTTCAGAAAAACTTGAAGTTCATGTCTAAGACCAAACAAGCTGTTTAGAATTTTACCTCGACATAGCCAACGAACATCTGTATAAAAGTGACCATACTATTTGCTCTATCAGTGCTTATTTCAACACTTCTACATAAACGTAATCATCACATTAAAGCTATATTCCCAAGTTGTAAGAGATTTAAAAACCTGGCTAAATAAAAAGGAGTCATGAATTTCTTTATCTTTTTGGTTTATAACGAACGCCAGGAGATTGGCGAAATTTGCAATATCAGTGGATTCATCAAGCTGTTAAGCATAATAAAAACATTGAAAAATATCAGGGGGAAAAGTCTGTTTTACGTTATTAGACATATCGATGATTCGTGATGAACTGTATTAATTGAGATGAGAGTTTGCGTGTCCCCCATCTCCTACCTTTACTTCAGCCATTATCGAAGCTGCTGGCTTGATTTAAGTTTCGCCAAACACCTCTGCTGCACAGCATTTGATTTGTTTTAAAAAGTAATCTATTGATTTAACTTTGTACTGAATGTGATTAGTCTTAAAATGGCACTTTAAGTTTAATAGTCTTATGCGTACATTTGTTAGAATTTTAGAACATATATGACGCAGAGTGAAACAGGCTCTTTTTCATTTTAAGTCCAAAAAAAATCCAAGTTGTGTGTTTTCAGTGATTTTAACTCAATCTTTTTGGAATCGAATTGTGCTCACCCTCATTAACTGCATTATTTCCTGTTTTTTTGAATGTTAATATAATCCCTGCTTTCTTTCAGATTAAAAGCTCCAAATGATATTATTGATGAATTTTTTAAATCAGTGGAGCTAACTAAAAGACGTGGCAAACTTTTCCTAAAAGGAAAAAGGCACAAAAGTAAAATACACGCACACACACAATTCAACAGTTCAATGTGTCAGTTCAAGAATTTATTTATGAGACACAGTTGTCTAGGTCTTGGTGTGGTGATGTACAGCTCATGGCAACATTGCACTACCACACAAAACACTAAGTTTCAATGAAGAATGCAGAATTGTGTGCGCTTTTTTGCATTTTTTGTTTTTCAGTTAAGTTTGTTCTTACTGGTACAAACAGCTTCCAAAGGTTTCTTCAACTGAGAAACTATGGTTATACTATCACTACACACATCTCTAAAATGTTGTCAATACTGTCTCACTGTTTGTCCATTTATGGTTAAAATTTAAGCAAGATTTTTTTTTTCAATTTTTTTCTTTTCAGTTTACCCTCACCGCATAACCCCACTACCTTTTCACATACCCCCAGAGGTACGCATACCACACTCTGGGAAACACTGATCTTAAGGATAAATTATTTTTAAAAGTTAAAAACAAAAAAACTACATCTGTGAGAGGGATTCGAACCTAAGCAGTCAGCATGGAAAGCAAGTAACCTAACCATACAGCCAGCAAATCATATTTTTAAGTGGATGTTTTTTTTTTTTATTTGAAGATTGCTTGATTACTTAGTGTAAGTCTTAGTAGCATAGTAATATTTTGTAATTTAAAAATATATTAAAGCATTATTTAATTTTAAAATGAAATAATATGATAGCTGATACATGTATAATCTGAATCTAGGTATACAAAGTCTTACTAAAATTCTAAATTTTAAAAGATGCTGCACCAAATTTTAATTCAAGTTATAAAGGTTTTCTTGAACTCTATGTGGTGGGTGACTAATCAAGGCACAACATTACATATTTAAAAAAAAACAGGAATTTCTTATAAAACTTCAATACATTATTTAGTCCTGATGACTAACTGTATTATATTAAATCTTACCTTTAATTTTTTCAGTTTCATAGCAGCACCAGCTATTCGAAAAAGACCCTGTTATACCATAAGACACCAATGTTAATAGTCATCAAAAGCATTCTAGACATTAATGCATGTATATAATTTTGTATCTTTTAAATAAATTTTTTAAAAATAATTTTAGGAAAAATAAAAAAAATGTCCCATTGAAACCTTGTTATGTATAGAAAGTATTACAATTACTAGCAGGGACAACACTCAGGATAAAGTATGTACCTCTTCTTCCAAACCACATTCTAATAAAAGAGTCACACAAGCTTCTATCACAAGTGAGATATCCCTCTTCATTAAACGCAAATGTTCCTCTAGAGGCATTCCAAAGACAGGCTTACAGGGAGAGTTATCTGAAATAAACATAATAATTTATGAGCTTTTCTTTTCCTAATACACAAAAATATGGCAAATAATAAATTAATTTTTTTTTAAATTCATACACAGATCCAAGTAAAATTTCACACTTTAACACAATCAGGAGAATTACATATGTAATAATAAAATTGTGAAACTGATTTAGAACCTGCTGTTCGATTAAATAAATTGATCGAAATTAACGCATAATTAAAAATTTCGAAAAGAAATTAATGAAAATTTTATCAACACAAACTTTTTCATTGACTATTTGTATTCAAAATAGTCTGCAATTATATGCTATCAAAACATTGGCATTATAAACAAATTAGTTTAATTAACCAAAGATTTATATCTAATTTTGACAGATCTATTTAACATTTGGCATATAAATGTATTGAATTAGTTTTTCAGATCAGTTTATTTATTGACATAAATATCAATCAATTCAAGTGATACTAATTTTTTAATAACAATGTATAACACCTGGAAAAAATTCCCATGGGAATCACCAAGGATCGAACCTAGGACTCTCAGGTCGACAGGCGAGTATCTACACCACTTGACCATCCGTCCCACGATCAGTGATGATTGATATAAGTTTAATCTAGATCATTCACTATAGCTTTGAGCTGTTTCTAAACTTCTCAAAAGTAATTAAACTTTTCAGAATATTATATTTTATAACAACTTAAAATAAAACCCATTGCTGCTTGACAGAAAACTTCAAATTTCTGTTAACAGAATTTAGTTATAGGGTTATTTACTGATTTGTTTCAGTTTAATGCATTTAAGCGGTGCATTAAAAATTTAAATTGCATAATATTTTATCCATTTATTGTACGCTGACGGCAATTAATCAGCATCCCTAATATAAATGTACTAATGGCAAAACGAGAATAATGTTATGTTAAAAATTGTTTTTTCTCCATCGTAGTTTTCTATGGCACTCCCCCACAGGACTGAAAGCTGAAATTGAAAAAAGATGTGAGCATTTATAGAATAATTTTACTTTAAAAAAAAAACCTACCTATTTTTATTTTAACGAGAGGAATAAATTGTTCTATTGCCTGCAGAGCCTTCCTGTGATATTCTGCTTGTGCCTCCAATAGCTGAAATACATGTATTAATGAAATAGTTGATGTTGCACAATTATTGATAAACTAGGTGGAACTGTATTTCATGTTAGATTTAATAAATGCTATGGTTGAAATTTTATAAATCCCGGTTTTATAAACGGAGCAAAAAAAATATTTAAAGCAGTTATTGCAAATAAACATTAATTTTATGCACACATGTAAGGTTTAAAAAAATTAATAAATTAGCATTACATTAATTTTACAAAAAATTTGACTGCTTTGGTGATGGATAATTTTGAATTAATAGAAACCAGTACATGGGAAAGTTAAAGATGGCCAATATGTTAAGATCTAATAAAAGAAATTAGGCTTTTATAAAGAATCCCATTGTTCACTTTTTATTATCCTTTGATAACAGCATTATTAAAACAAATAATATTGACAAAACATTTATCTGTTGACAATTAAATGGGTGGTCGTGGGTGGGAGTGAGGAACTTAATGAACAGCAGAAACTGCCACATAAAAAATGTTGTTGTTTACAAGGGTTATGACATTTAGATAATGTTGTTGTTTTTTTTGTTATAGACATAAAAAACAACAATTTATTTTATTGTGAATCTTTACTTTCTGTATTATGTTTTGGCTATGTGGCTTCTCAACTATTATTAATAATATTTGTTCTGCACACTAAAATAACAACATATGCAGAGATACAATTGTTTCACTTACTATCAACATTTTTTGACTTTGTTCACTTTCTTTGGCTGCAAAATTGCACAGTTCTATGGACAAGTTATCCTAGAAAAAAACCCAGAAAGCATTCAGACTAAGCTAATATTGAAATATCAAACAATAATTTTAAAAATATTATCTACTTGTACTAAAATCAGTTAGTTATGAGATCTTACTTTTATCGTTTCAACCTTAAGAGAAGCCTCATCATACTCTTCTCTTATATTTTCCGCTTTAGCTGCTGCAGTAGACATATTAGCCCCTGGGACTTGAGACTGACGCACTGCCTGATTAAATCTAAATTTAACAGCAAATACAAGTTATTTTTTTAGGTTATTAGTTGCTATTCTAAATACTCATAAAGTTTTATTCAAATGAAATTTAATACAAACACAAATGCTTTTTTAATCTATATCAACTCAATTTCTAAAACACTTCATTTCTTTCAGCAATTAGAAATTTTAGACAGAAATGTTTGTATGATAAAATGTTTTAGTCTCAGAAATATTTTTTCCATTTTCAACACAATCTGTGAAACATAAAGAAAGGTATAGTGTGCAGACTCAGACAGTAATACTTCAACACTTATATGTAGAGAAATTTATACCGTGACTTAGCAGAATCCATATCCAAAGTAGATTTATTCAGCGCTTTCCTTAATTTAATTATGCTTGGAATATCCACCTAAAAAAATATAATAAAAAAATAATAACAGCTGAAAAAAAAATATCTCTGGTTAAATTAAATATCAACATAAAGTGAATATATAAAAAGGGATTCAATTGCTTTTGATATCAATAATTGAAGGTGCATAGCATTGAAGGTGCATAGCTTTGATTATTCATTAATATTTTATGTCATTAATTAATAAAGTCTACAGCAGTAACAAATAATTTCAGTCTAAAAACTTTCAGAAATTAATTAAACCCTAGAAGTACTTTTTTTAAATTTCTATCTCTATTAACATTAAAATAATGTAAAATAAATACAGAATATTTTAAAGATAAAAAAATAGTGCATTTTATGCACTCAAAAAAAAAAATATTTTCAGCAATTCAAAGGCTTTTTCTAATTGTTAAGATTTTGAATTGATCAAATTATGCAGATAATAAAAGGAAACCCAACAACATGAAAGTGGAATATAAACAAAAAATTAGAAATAAACTTGACTCCAAAATGGTCCCAACAGGTGAATATCTTGTACTCACTAAACTATAACTTGGTGACTAATGAATAAGAAATTATCAAAAAGGGGAGGGAGATAAAATGATGGTTTGCTTGAAAAAGTGAAATTATATTTTAAAAAACTAGTAACATCTCATCTTGAAAAAGTAATGAACTTACATAAATTAATTTGAATGTTCAATGTCATGTGGATAAAACTGGATATATGAATTGAAAACTTTAACTTTTTTTAAATTCTGAAAGGTTTTTTTTCCCCTTCTAAAAACAAAAATAATCCTATATAGCAATAGTGACAGGATACATTTTTATATTCCACTAGCAAATGATAGATGTAGATAACATAGATTGAAAAGGCATTAAATGGCATATATTGAAGTCATTTGTTAAAAAAAAATATATATATATCAAATACCCAAGTGCTTTGACAAGACTTACTTCACAAATTGTTTGTAAAGGATTAATAAAGTCATTTTCTACTTTCATCTCGTACTGAACTTGCTCTGCAGCTATATTTGACTGGCATTCTCCACAAATCTTACACACTGTACTGAACACAGAAAGCAATAATAATAATACCAAAGTATTATTGTTGTGAAGAAAAATCACATTTGTTTCAATTAGGTATAATACAACATTTGTAAGTTACTGATTTAAAAAAATATATATTTTTTTTTAAATAAAACTGAGTACATGTATTATGAAGTGCTGATTACCATGATAAAAAAAAAAGTGTAATTTATTTTTTTATTTAAGGGACTTTTTTTTTTATAAAAATAATCATGACAACCAAACATGTGCATGGATGAGAAATGACAGGTAGTTTGAAGTATTATATCGCTAACAAAGCCATTCTAAATCTTGTTACATAGACAATATTTATACAAAGAGAAAAAAGCTAAACACAAAAAAAAAAATAATCTAAAACCGACTATATAAACAACTGTATATAGCATTAAATAGTACCTTAGTAGACTTTCTGCCGTTAACATTTGGGCGGAGTCAATAAGAGCACAGCTTAGACCTGATTCTGGTAATTTTTTCTATAGTAAAATGTAAACATTTTTTAAATTAAAAATAGATAAAACAATGAATATTTTTCAAAAATGCTTCATAATTTAAGTTAATAATGTCCCTTGATATCTGTTTAATAAATAAACGAACTCACCAGACGTTTGTCAAAATCGGTCCCAGTTGACTGTAAGGTGGCCGCAGCCTTCTTTGAAATATTTTGAAAGGCATGCTTGACCTGCTCTACTCTTTTTTCATTCTCTTGTTGATCTTCTGATAAGACTTCAGATTTTTCTGCTCTATTTAAGAAAGAAAAAAAACTTTACAAAAATCTAGGCTAAAAATTATAATTACTAATGATACATTTTTTAAAAGTCTGTTTAAAAAAAAATCTTTTCAGAACAATTAAAATATATTTCACATTCACTTCTGCATTTGTTCTCACAGTCATACTTCTATGACACCAGTGTGAATGTTTAACTTGAAAATAATCAACATCCACTGCATGGATAACTCATTTGTGTACCATTTTTCAAACAATATGTTAGATTTGCAAAAACTGTCAAAAAAGAAAAAAAAATGTAATCATTTATACACTTAATGGTTGGCATGCTAAATTCAATAAAGAAAACATATCATTAGATTTTGTGGAAACAAATAAAATTCAGGAAGTTATTTTGTAAGGAAGGTACAGCTTGAACAAATGTCACAGAGTTCCTCCCCCATGGGATGCAATCAGGTAGAGTAATCTGCAATAAAATGACTTGGCCATTGAATAGATTGTGTGATTGAGGTGCCCCAGTTAGTGGAAATTGTCAGGGGCTCAAGAAAAGTTGGCGGCAGCCCCTGCTGAGGGTGAATTACACAGTTTCTCTTAATAAAGCTGTACGGTTAATCTTTAAGTGAAAATTTTAAACAACCACTGCATAACCATTTTACATAACCGATTATTTCCGATTGCAGTCAAAAAGTGGAGAACCATGCAGATTGAGCACTGCCTCCCCATCACACACCAGGGGGAGCTACATGACACAAGTGTACGTCGGTGCCACTTTGTCTATTTCCAACAGAGTCCTATGTGTACACACATGATTACAAGGACAAAAAAAAATCTAACCTTCGTGGGAGGAGGGGGCGGCAGCAATGAAACCCATTAGGTGGGTGTGGTGTGTGTGTGTGGGGGGGTCATTTTTGAGGGAGATCAGCATTTTTATAATACTGTGATGCAATATTAGTATTGTTTAACACAACTTCTGTGAGTGTGTCTGCCACAAAACATGGAAACAACCACTGCATAACCATTTTACATAACCAATAGTAAACATCTTAAATGCTTTACTACTATCAACTCTTCTGCTTGTGGAAGTGGCATTGGATTGGAATGTAAGAGTTATGGATGAAGAAAAAGTAAATCAAGAGTTACTCTTAGCTAAAAAAATTTAGCCGCTGATACCAGAGAAGAATCAATATTCCAGGTGTTGAGAAAGTTATTCACAGAAAAAGAGATACACTTAAGAAAATAATCTAACAGTTGCAACTGACAGTGGATCTCAGTGAGTGCCTAACATACAACTGTACAGTAAGTAATTAAAAGTCAACATATTCAAAAACTATATGCTAAAAGAGAGATTCATGGGACAACTCTGTGATGACAATGAAGAATTTGATTGCTTCTTACAGAAGTCTGTTGGCTGTCCAAATATAACTGCACGGCTCAATTTTATAGCCTTTCAACTCAGTGATGCATTTCTTAGAAAATGAAGACGTTGCTTTATGAATTGATTAATTAATACTTGATTAATTAAAAAAATTATATTGCTTTTTCAATGGACATAATTGAAACAGTGATCAACTAAATTTGTTTGTTTTTTTTCAAAAATGTCATTTTTGCTTTTATAACAAAACTTCTCATGTATGAATGTAATGTGGGACATTTTCCAAAGTTACTTAAGGAAGAAAAATGTAGATGTGAGCAGGAATTTGTCAGCATCTGGAGGCTCTTCATTTGAGAATTTAATCAAAGATTCAGAGACATTTTAAAAATAAATATCCCTAGTTGGATTTTGGATCCTTTTTTAGCTGAGGAAGCAGAAGAGTCTATAACACTGCAAAAGGAATTTATTGAATTATCAATAAATGAGGAACTAAAAATTAAATTTAAATTCAATTATCAACAGGTCTGGCTAAAGAAACATATAACAATACTCTGCCCTGTATTATAGGCTGTAGTACTAAAGTTCCCAATAGTCTTTATGTCACCAATGCAACATAAAGTAGTAACCCACTGCAGTTAGTTGAACATTGTGATTTAACATTACTGCTCACTGAGATAGAGCCAGACATTTGCAGAATAATATCACTTCACCGTTCACCCTTCTTATTAGAATAATGTCTTATTTTTATGTTGTTTTCATATTATCATGTTGTTTTATTCTATGTTGTTTTCATATTATCCTGTTGTTGTATTCTATGTTGTTTTCATATTATCCTGTTGTTTTATTCTATGTTGTTTTCATATTATCATGTTGTTTTATTCTATGTTGTTTTCATATTATCCTGTTGTTTTATTCTATGTTGTTTTCATATTATCCTGTTGTTTTATTCTATGTTGTTTTCATATTATCCTGTTGTTTTATTCTATGTTGTTTTCATATTATCCTGTTATTTTGTACATTAAAAGGCGATAAGTTTGAGAACCACTGTAAAATAAACTAAAGTTTACGTTAAAACATTAGTGTTTGAATTTACTTCGTTTTGAGGCAATGATGGTCTAAGTTAATATGGATTTTTTTTTGAAAAGATAGATTTAAGTAATTTGATTTTTTGATGAGTAATTTTTATATTTCCTGGAGGAGATCAATTCAGTTTCCTGGAGAAGATAAAATCATATAATTGAAAGGATAACAAGCGTAAGTATTATTTTAAGTATTAAGTTTATGAAATGGGTTCAAGGGTTGGATGTTAAGTGTTTGGAAACTTACAGAAAATGTTTGATTTAGCGGGAACTTGGTGGATGCTGCTGTTAGTCTAGTGCTTGAATCACGGGTCACAGTGCTGAATAAAACCAATGAGTGACATTAATAGCCTTTGGTCTGTCAAATAACAACAGCTGTGTGTGAGAAACCTAACAGAGTGCTTGTGAATTACAGTCCCCATTCTGTGTTAGATGTATATGTTTTGAATAGGTGGAAAACGAAACAACTTTTTGTTGCAGCATAATGGATCCAAAATCCTAAAGCACGTGAAAATGTATTACTAAGTAAAAGCACTAAATATAATACCAGGCCATATCAGTTAGGGAGGTGACGTCAGAGTTTTATTGGGCTCTTAAAGAGAACACATTACTCTAATACAGTGATTTAGTAATTACCCATAAGCAATTAAATTCAACTTTTATCTCTTTTGATTTTTTTTTCCCTTACAGGCATGTCGCAACAGTCGATCAAGTTATTTGGTGGTTCACGAATGACAATATTGTGAGATCCACTGTCCTAATAGAATCGACTTAATGCGACTCTGGATATTAAAGAGCAGGGTTGTTGTTGTTTTTTTAATAGGCAAAAGTACATGTAGAAAGGTTCTAAACTTTGGGGGCCTGTGAAGTTGTCTCTGTCGGGGTACTGATGACATCATATTTAATAGAAATTATTAATGGTGTGGTAGTGGTGGAGGCCTTCAGTGGTACAGACAAACTAAATACTAAGAAGTAATTAAACAGACCGGCTGTTTGACAGTAAACATATAGAACAGACAATTTGAAATGATTTGTTCATCACTCAGGTCAGTGATCTACCCACATAAGGCGTGTTCTGTGTTACATGGTTTGTTCAATTTGACGGTGTGCTCACTGGCATGATGTACGGAACCCAAACATGATGTGTTCAGTGAAATGGTTGTGTGTTCACTAAAATAGTGTTTTTTTAAGTGTGTGGTGCCGTTCATTACATGGCGCGCTCAGCACAATGTGTGTTCCACTGCATGGTGTGCTCAGTTACATAGTGAGTTCATCATACATGTGTGTGTTCAATTACGGATGATCAAGACGAGCCAACAGGATGCACAATACAGAAAACACCACCCATAACTTTCCCTTATCGCAATTTGCCTGCTTGCGGAAAAGAGAAGAAAAAAAAAAACCCGTGTTGACGGTCCGGCTTTAGTTGAACAACCTTCAAGTGATACAGTGGAGAGGGGACAAGTGGCCGGTCCACCGATCGGCCCAACTACATCCCTCTATCGGGTGACAGATTAGTAAGTAAGCACTATCGAGGGGAGTGAATTAAGACGGAATCGTGACAATATAGAAATTGTTCCTTCCCCATATGACAAAGTCAATGACACACTTCAGGACTAAACCTTCACACGGCGAGCCAGATGGACACAAGTTGAATTACTAGCATTTAGTCATCGGCTGAGTCAAGATTATTTTAAACCGTGATGATATTGCCTTCACAGAACTATCACTGGGCCAGTTTGAGAAGGAATATACGCAGTACATTAATGATGGAACCAGTATTAGCAATATGATAAGTGACACAAACGTTTAAGTTTGCTTGGTGTCTCTGCGCTGACAACATGGGAAGAATGTGTTTCCTACGTAAAAGAAAGGATACAAAGATGTTAATTGATATCAGAGCGTTCACATATTATTTAACTCTTGAAGGTGGATTGGGAAAGTTTGGTCTGTTGTTATAACCCGTTAAATATATAGCGGTGGCATTGGTAGTTACTAACAGTTATGTAACACAAATCGTGAATTAAAATCGACAAGATTAATTCTTCGGAGAGGGATTGGGTGAGGAAACCTATGTTATATAAATTTGGGGGGCGGGGCCTATGGGGAGGGGATGTTGTTGTTCTAATTGTGCGTACAATACTATGTGAAGGATCCCTTAACACGTACACATGTTTACATAACTGTTATTGTCTCTAAGTAAACAATGCTGAGGAAGAGAGGGGGGGGGGGGATTGTCAGTGCTTTGGTTTTAATATTGAAGAATTTACATGAAAAAAAAAAGTTTTACTTTACTCAACTACTCGTAGGTTGTATATTCTGAACAAAATACACACTAACAGGTCTCTAGCACTAGTAAACATATTTAGCTCTCTCTCTCTCCTTATCTGGATATTATTGCAAGTGATAATTGCGTGCTGTGCTGCAGATATTGTGTGCTTTGTATCTGTGCTAGTACTCTCTGGCTCGATATAGACATGAAAGTGGGTGTATGATGTGGAATGCTTGCAGCGGTGTCAAATATCATCAGGGTTCCTATTTCTCCAGACTATTAGAACACATGAAGCAAAGACTATCACCACTCGCGCTCATCAGAAGTACAAAGCCTATTAGAAGCAAACAATCGATACCTGGATCAATAACCTAGATCATCGCGAGAGACTAAAAAAAAAAAATACAGGGTCGCCAAAGGAACAAGACAAGACAAACAAACAATCACATTGGAGGCCACAAGTCAGTGCACGACGTCCTGATTCTCCCATATGACAGGGGTTCCCAAACTATTGTGTCAGAGGGTAGGCAATATATCTGAATCGTGGGACCACAATCGGTTATTAAAATCGACAGCAGGGTCGGACTAAAAAAAAAAAGGCTGTGTGTGGTATTAATATGAAGTAAAATAAATTAAGTGTAAAAGTCAAAGGATAAAAGGTTTTGAAAGAGTGCGGAGCGCGGGCCGGATCAAACACTCAAAACGGGTGGGCCGCACGTTGCTCTTGTCTGAACAAGGATTTTTTTTTTCAAGGGAAAAACAATACAAAAGTTAATATAACAATGTTGAAACACATTGATGAACTATATTAGTGTCTTGGTTGTTACTACTTAAATGATTAAACCAGATAAGTTGTAATCATACACACCAAATGTTCTAGAATCTAGATTTCAATCAATTATAAACATGTTTGGCGACCAACATCGAAGTTTGTGAGCCACCGATGAGTCGAATCTCACAATTCTAGACCCCCGGCCCCATCATAAACAGTGACACAAGATAGGTAATAAACTGTTATACAACCGCCAAGGGAGTGGGTGGTATAAATAGTAGTTTATGAGACAAGATCCTGGCCGCCATTTCTATACACAATTAAAAAAAAACAACGCTTTATTATTAAATTGACATTTGGCTTTATGGAAAGTAGGCTGTGATTGTGTTGGTGTTGTTTTTAAATATAAATAAATGACACAGAAATGAAACCAGGCGAAGATATGACCCCAAAAAAAAATAATGTTCTACTGCTGCCCTGAGACAGACTGGAGGCCACGCCCAGCCTATAATAAATGTATTTAAATGTTTTATTGTATAAAAGACAATCTCTTGCCATGAAAGACGGTTTAACAGCACATATATAAGGTGGCCAGACATATGTGACTCTTGGAGCTGCATGCGGCCTTTCGTTGACTTAATAGCGGCTCTCATGGTGTCGAGTTGTTTAATAATATTTTATCACTAGGTCTCGTTACATTGATTATGGTGTGGCTCTTTAAAATACCTTTCATTGTATACAAATCCGGGAATGCGGCTCTCTTCGACTTCAGGCGTAAACACACTGTCCACAATGTGACGAGAGGGCTTCAGACACTCAGGGATCAAGACCATGTAAAGTAATATGGTTTACTACTGGTCTAACAGCCCAGTAGGATGGCGCTAGAGTAATGAGCCCAATCTACATACTGCGGCTTGAATGCTCAGGTCACGTTGTGTCAATCTGTGTCACTCATAGTGCCTCCATGACCATTGCACTGTCGGCTATGGTGGGGATGGAGGGGGTGAAAGAAAAGCGCTCGCTACAAAACATCACATTCTTACAGGGACTTAACGAAAACAAACCAGCCCAGTTACATCCCATATATCATTAGGCATTTACAGCAGATGGTCAGTTGGTCACATTGTTTCATTTTCTATGCTCAATATTGGAAAGCAGGTTACTTCAAGGGGATGGCATGTATACACTGATATGTCCGTTAAGACAAAATGATTGACCAATAAAAGAACGAAAACACACACAAACACAGCTAAGAAAAAAAACATTATACTAAGTGCCATGAACTAATATATACAAGTAAACTTTTCAGAAACATTACACTCACTCAGTTTCAGGCCTAACCAGATTTCTATCTCGAGTACTGGTATAAAAAACAAATCTTAACTAGTGTAGTTACGTAAAAAAATAGTATACCAACACAAAAAGTACACCAACAACGCAAAAAGTATAACAACACACTGCTGCTGGTTTCAATTAGATAAGTATTTACGGCAAACCCGTAGCGTGCGGAAGGCCTGCCCCCCCCCCCACCCCCAGTGCGTTTTGTCTGGCCCCCTCTGCTTGTTTGCTCTACTTAGTAACATTTATTTCCTGCCCCCCCCCCCCCGCCGCTATTGGCCTGGCCCCTGCTGTAGAATTTTCACGCTACGGTGCTGCTTTACGGTGACATATCGCATTACATTTTCAAACTCTGACGTAAGAGGGAGTTTCAAAGTCCGTAACTACACAAACACGCATGCATACACTAACTGTGTATTCTATTTGGAAAAGACATTGAGATCACTCGTTCATCAGCGTAACCATTTATCTTTCGCACTAGCTCCACGTACGTCATATGACGTACGATGTATTTTTTTTTTTACCTCGTACGTCAACAGAATGAACTCTTATGATTTGAAGTTATTTTCTTTTCGCAATTTTTTCTAATTATACATTAAAATGAGAGGTTAGTTTGAGTGGCGCGCTAGTGATGTAGGTTGTTCGCTCGGCTGAAACCCAGTTTAGCTAGCTATGTGCGGGTTCGATTCCTACTAGAGACATACATTTTTTTGTTCAGATTTTATTGTTCAGGATCAGGGTTAGGGATAGGGGGTTAGGGATAGGGTTAGGGTGTGGAGCAATATCTATTGATGGTTTTTTTTAAAAAATCATAATTTTTTTTCCAGATTTTTTTTCAGGATTAGGGTTAGGGATAGGATTAGGATTAGGGTTAGGGATAGGATTAGGGTTAGGGATATGATTAGGGTTAGGGATAGGATTAGGGTTAGGGTTAGAGTTAGGATTAGGGTTAGGGTGTGGAGCAATATCTATTTATGGTCCCCGAAAAAAAAAATATCTCCGATTTTTAACAGTAAATGACATCATCAACGTCTGCAGTAAATAAGAGTTCTCATTCGTTCTGTTTACTCTTTAAATGTGTTAAAACGATCGCCGATTTTGAGCACCATCATTGTGTAAGTAATAATATCATAATATAAACTGCATTTATAACTTTTCATCATAAGAGTTCATTCTGTTGACGTACGAGGTTAAAAAAAAATACATCGTACGTCATTTGACGTACGTGGAGCCAGTGCCTTTATCTTTTTAGAATACGAAATGCCTTACAGCATAATACCTGTTGTGGTCAACCATATTGTGGACGAGAGCCGCTTTCCGGCTCTTTAGACAGAAAACAATCATTAAAAGAGCCGCACTGTAGCTAATTAAAACATGTAATAAAATAACTGAGGGAAAAACTGCATTATGGCCACCATCAGGCCCGTAGCCAGGTCCAAATCAGCAGGGGGGCACCAATACCCAGCAAGAGGGGCACCTTTACTTTTTCTTTATTTTGTCCTCTTTTTCTTCTTTTTTAAGCGGGGGGGGGGGGCACGGCCCCCCGGTGCCTCCCTTGGCTACGGGGCTGGCCACCATTGGTCTATACTTGGTGCTGCCCACTACAATGTCACCACACAAGTCGTCACAGCAGCGACTTATTTGATTAGATGGTGTAGTTACTAAGCGATCGGTATCAACGGCCCACTGATGTGAAACCGCTAAATACTTCATGCCAAAACAATCACAGAATGGAACATACAAATCGAACCAGAAAAAAAAAAATCTCTTCACAAGAGTATTTTTTAAAACGCAGTCGTGTTCCCTGTGTTGTTTTTTTTTTTCTTGTATAGTGTCAGAGCACCAAGAATAACTGCAACGGTGCTATTAATCACACAGATAACTTAACAACTTGAGGGAAATAGGATAGGAGCAGAGTTCACGCTGAGACACAGGGCCTACCCCCTCATCCTTTACCTGCAGAGTATCCTTTACAGTCAGGGATCAATCAAGACTGTCACACACATTTATATGAACAATGCATGTACTATCGTTAGATGGACCATTCAACCAACAAAATCTATAAATCTAATGTGACGGGCTAGATGTGATAGGAGAAGAATAAAACAACTGTTGATCCAAGAAATATTTTGTTACTTATTCAGAGAATAGTGTTGCCGTTCTGTGAACAAGCAGAACATTTAAAATGCCATCTGATAAATTCGTTTTTAGATAAACTGTTAGTAAGTCACTGCCTAGTTAGTTGTGTACAAAAAAATATGTGCTTGATTCTAAAATACATGTAGCATATGCGAAGAAACGGAAGAATGAAGAAACTTTTAAAACAAATCATTTCGAAGAAATCACAATTCAAAATATTTGTCACACAACCTTATCATGCTGTGTTTCAGATGCTTCACCTGAGCAGTCCCTTTACTACTGCAAAGCTACATGCTCTCAACGCAGCCCCAGTACAAAGATAAATAGTGAAATCGAAGATCACATTCTAATCAGAGGATGGTTACCAGGTAGTGAATACTCTGTCCAAACTATCAAATCTTGTTGGTGCAAGCGTTTAGTTCATCCATTACGTGCATGCTCACAAGCAGCCCCGTAGCCCGGGGGGGGGGGGGCACGCTAGGTGTGGAGTGCCCCCCTCCCGCTTAAAAAAGAAGAATAAGAGGAAAAAATATAGAAAAAGTAAAGGTGCCCCCTTGCTGGGTATAGATGCCTCCCCGCTTACTTTGACCTGGCTACGGGCCTGCTCACGAGGCTGCAGTCGCGTAGCCAGCTTAACTCGCGCCCGGGGCACAATACATTTTAGCCCCCCCCATTCAAAAACCATATAATATTACATGTAAAATATATAATTTGGCGCCCCTTGAAAGGAGCGTCCGGGCCATGATGCCCACCCCTCACTACGCCATTGCAAGGCTGCAACTCTTCATGACAGTTTTAGTGACTTAAAAGGGTTAATAGTTTAAAGACTTTAGGCAGACAAAATATATAGTGCAGTGCCAATTGCAAGCTTGAAGATGACAAATAGACAGTGCAGTGGAAAAAAAACAATGTTAACAGAATAACTTTTGTTAATGAGATATTTGATTTTTTGAGAAAGCCTGTAAGCCTTCTGCTAAGGATGATCAAAGCATTTCAGGGACTTAGCTCCTGTCTACAATATTAGTAGGCCCCCCCATTTAGTCCAAAAAATAAAAACTACTCCTTATTTATGCAATTATAATAAAAAAAAAATGACAATGATTATGTGAACAAAAATGGAATGTATACAAAATATTGAAATATTGAAAAACACATTGTACATGTATGACATGTATGCTGCATTACTTTGCGGTTGTTTTTTTTCTGTACGGTTATAGCCATTATTGTCTTTTGAAGTAATTGTATCTCTTTTTTTTTATATTTGTAACATTTTTCACAAACTAAAATTTCCCAAACAAAAGATTTTGTAGAATGATTTTTTTGTTGTTTCATTAATTCTTTACATAACCCATTTATTACTGAAGACTGGAAAAAAATATACTAGGAATAAACTGAGCTAATGAGCATTTGAGTATGAGAAACTTTCTTTGTGATGTTCCACTAAAAAAGCCCATGCATTTCACGTGTACAATTTTTTCACAATATTGATTTTCGTATTTAATTATTTTAATTAATATGTCAAAAGACAATCTCTCAATGTATTATTAAAAGATATAGTATCTTCAATATCGTGTCTCATTGCAAGCTTATAAATAAAAATAATAATTTTAAAACTATGTAAAAGCTTTGAGCGACTCCACCAATACCAGTATGAAAACCAAAATGAAATGATTTAAGTAATGATGGCCACACTGAGAAAACAAAAAATTGATTTGAATATGATACAAACAGCTTAAAGACCTTAGGATGGATTCTTGAAATGTCTATTCCATGGTATAAACAAACCCTAAAAGTTAAATGAATTTTGTAATACGCAGAAGCTTTTATAAGCATTTAAATACAAGTCTTCTTAGAAATCATATAAATAAATAAAACTTAGTCTGGGTGCAAGGAGAAGTTGTAGATGAGCACTTCTAAATGTGATTTATGAAGGATGGTGAGATGGGGTTCTCCAAATCCCTAACCACAATTGTCCACAATACAAATTGAAATATTAACGCAGCCTTATTGAAATATCTATCAATGAGGAAGAAATTTCATTGTAATTAATTCAAAATTGTCCATATTAAAGATGCAGGAAGTGAATTAAGCTTGACAATTTAAAATCACTGAAGCTAAACTTAAACTATTCCAAAATTATGTAACGTTGGATCATAACAGTAATAAGTTTAAGGGGAGCATAGATCAACATTAAAACTATTTCATAAAAAAATATGTTGTAATGAAAATAATTAGACAATCAGCTGAAAAAAAAACCTAATCTTATAGAATGATATATTGCATTCAGTAGTTGTGCTAACTTCAGAATGTAGAAGCATAGAAATAATAGGTTGAAATCAAAATTGAAAGTTGTGCATTATAAAAAGCATTTTATTAGATTCCCTTTCTGTTTGTGGGTATGTGGTTCCTCAAATGTTGTTATTCTATTTAGGACATGTTCTACTTTAGTGAGAAGGATCAAATTTGGCATTGTGTAGATACTATATGAAATTACACGATTTAAATAACTTCATGTCCTTTACAACACTTCAATACATTAAATCTTTTGTTACAAGCAACAGGAGTGGTGTGCTAAGAACTTGATATATAAATATGCTTTAAAAAAAGAAAATTTCTCAACAAGTGTTTCTGTAATTTGCTACTGTCAATTAAATGTTTTAATAAATTGCCCCCTGACCCCCCAAAATAAATGCAACAACTAATTGCAGAATAAATTGTGGTATAAAAATGCATGTAGAGTTGATTTTTAACAGCAACTGTGTGTTATCAAAGTTGAAGTCAAAGAAAAAATTTACAAAACCAAAACTCTACATTACTTGCCAATGATACTAATTATTGGAGATCTTCAGTCAATTCTAAAATATCTTAAATATCAACTGTTTGTTAAACTTAACTGTTAAAAAATATAAATGGTAATTGTTAACAACAATTCACCCACAACATAAATGGTCCTTTCATTTGTCATTGCAAATATATTGATCTGAGCAAATAAAACAGACTGAGAAATTACTCTCTAAAAATCCTAGTTTACTTTAAAAAAGATTGTCTCCAACGATTTTATTAAAAATTAAACACCACCATTTTGTTATGCCAGTGATGTCATACCCTAAGCTGGCAAAGCCAACTTACTTAAAATACAATGAAGTATAGCCATAGGTAAAGAAGAATTATTAGTAAGAAATTTTTCGGTCCATTTTACATGATTTACATTAATGATTAAGACCTTTTATCTCACCGCCAGACTGTTGTTAATTATTACCAAAGAAATATTAGTTCAATGTAAGAGAAAATCAGTCAGAAAGCAGAGATAAACAGAAAATATACATAAAATGAATAAAGATTTATGGCTAATTAAGGAATAGATGAAAAATAGATCTGTCTATAGAACAAAATGTAGACAGACTAACCTGGTGAGAAATCAATAATGCCTATAATTTGCACAGATGAATAAGTTATGGCCATGACTAATTTCATTAATATTTCAGATTTGTAACAAGTTTTAACTATGTTTATGACAGACGATGACTTTAATATAGATTTAAAGCATATTTTGAGATACAGAGAAATGCAATACTTGCAGATAATTTATGCACAGAAAGTCAAAACATAAAAATATTGAAAAGATAAAAAAAAAAAACTGCACACACAAAAAAACAACAACCCACCTTCCGAGATTCTGGTCTATATTTTGTTTAACTCGTAGTAGATTCTTACGTAAATTCTCCTTTTTAAACATTTTGATGCTATCACTGAACACCTATTAATGCATTATGACTTACTGCTTCGGGGTTAAACGAGTGAATAAAATGTTTCCATTTGTTGGCATTGATTTAATACACAAAATAATGCATAGCCCCATTTATCCGTATACCAGGAAGTACTCGTGTGTAAGATTTAGCTGTACTGAATAATAAAAACCACACCAGTTTTCTGGAGAAAACGAAACAAATGTTAACGATTCTACTATTAATAAGTATTAACCACGGTAGGTATTAAATATTTATAAACTTGGCACAACAAGTTTGAGCAACACATTTCTATATTAAACGTAACACAACATTCAAAACTCAGAGAGAACAAAATATCCAATTAGTGAAATACTGTTCTCCTTACTAAGAAATAAATATCTAATAATATACATGCACTAATCAACGTACTTATGAGAATTTTTTTTTTTTATTTAGTTCTGTTTTTTAGAGCATTTTCGAAAAAAAAATGTTCTTTTGTCCCCGTTTTGTGTGTCTGTCTGTCTGTCTGTCTGTCTGTGCGTCATCACCCTAGATATCAACAACCATAAGGGGACGGATGGTCGTGCCGTAAAGCGCTCGACTGTTGACATGAAGGTACCTGGTTCGATCTCCGGTGAGGACCAAGGAAATTTTTCAGGTCTTGGCTCAAGTTCCCGATATATCTCACGTGGTACCTCCATGACCATTGCACTATCGGCTATGGTGGGAAGGGCACCATAAAAACCGTCCCATTAGTGGCTGTCAGGGATGGATTAGCTTGTTTAAAACGCAGTCGTGTTCCCTGTGTTGTTTTTTCTTGTAAAGTGTCAGAGCACCAAGAATAACTGCAACGGTGCTATTAATCACACAGATAACTTAACAACGTGAGGGAAATAAGATAGGAACAGAGTTCACGCTGAGACACAGGGCCTCCCCCCTCCCCTCATCCTTTCCCTGCAGAATATCCTTTACAGTCAGGGATCAGTCAAGACTGTCATACACATTTAGACTGAAAAATGCCTGTACTATCGTTAGATGGACCATTCAACAAACAAAATCTATAAATCTAATGTGACAGGCTAGATGTGGTAGGAGAAGAATAAAACAACTGTTGATCCAAGAAATATTTTGTTACTTATTCACAGAATAGTGTTGCCGTTCTGTGAACAAGCAGAACATTTAAAATGCCATCTGATAAATTCGTTTTTAGATAAACTGTTAGTAAGTCACTGCCTAGTTAGTTGTGTACAAAAAAAATATGTGCTTGATTCTAAAATACATGTAGCATATACGAAGAAACGGAAGAATGAAGAAAACTTTTAAAACAAATCATTTCGAAGAAATCGCAAATTCAAAATATTTGACACACAACCTTATCATGCTGTGTTTCAGGTGCTTCACTTGAGCAGTACGTTTACTACTGCAAAGCTACATGCTCTCAACAGCCCCAGTACAAAGATAAATAGTGAAATCGAAGATCACATTCTAATCAGAGGATGGTTACCAGGCAGTGAATACTCTGTCCAAACTCTAAAATCTTGTTGGTGCAAGCGTTTAGTTCATCGTTATGTGCATGCTCACAAGCAGCCCCGTAGCCGGGGGGGGGGCACGCTAGGTGTGGAGTGCCCCCTCCCCCACCCGCTTAAAAAAGAAGAAAAAGGGGAAAAAATATAAAAAAGTAAAGGTGCCCCCTTGCTGGGTATTGGTGCCTCCCCGCTTACTTTGACCTGGCTACGGGCCTGCTCACAAGGCTGCAGTCGCGTAGCCAGCTTAACTCGCGCCCGGGGCACAATACATTTTTGCCCCCCCCCCATTCAAAAACCATATAATATTACATGTAAAATATATAATTTGGCGTCCCTTGAAAGGAACGTCCGGGGCATGATGCCCACCCCTCACTACGCCATTGCAAGGCTGCAACTCTTCATGACAGTTTTAGTGACTTGAACGGTTTAATAGCTTAAAGACTTTAGGCAGACAAAATATATAGTGCAGTGCCAATTGCAAGCTTGAAGATGACAAATATACAGTGCAGTGGAAAAAAACCAATGTTAACAGAATAACTTTTGTTAATGAGATGTTTGATTTTTTTAGAAAGCCTGTAAGCCTTCTGCTAAGGCTGATCAAAGCATTTCAGGGACTTAGCACCTGTCTACAATATTAGTAGCCCCCCTTTAGTCCAAAAAAAAAAACTATTCCTTATTTATGCAATTATAATAAAAAAAACTGACATTGATTATGTGAACAAAAATGGAATGTATACAAAATATTGAAAAACACATTGTACATGTAAGACATGTATGCTGCATTACTTTGCTGTTGTTTTTTCTGTAAGGTTATTGCCGTTATCGTCTTTTGAAGTAACTGTACTCTTTTTTTATATTTGTAACATTTTATACAAACTAAAATTTCCCAAACAAAAGATTTTGTAGAATGATTTTTTTGTTATTTCATTAATTCTTTACATAACCCATTTATTACTGAAGATTGGAAAAAAATATACTAGGAATAAACTGAGCTAATGAGCAGTGGAGTATGAGAAATCTTTCTTTGTGATGTTCCACTAAAAAAGCCCATGCATTTCTCGTGTACAATTTTATCACAATATTGATTTTCGTATTTAATTATTTTAATTAATATGTCAAAAGACATTCTCTCAATCTATTATTAAAAGATATAGTATCTTCAATATCGTGTCTCACTGCAAGCTTATAAATAAAAATATTAATTTTAAAACTATGTAAAAGCTTTGAGCGACTCCACCAATACCAGTATGGAAACCAAAATGAAATGATTTAAGTGATGATGGCCACACTGAGAAAACAAAAAAAAAATTGATTTGAATATGATACAAACAGCTTAAAGACCTTAGGATGGATTCTTGAAATGTCTATTCCATGATATAAAAAAACCCTAAAAGTTAAATGAATTTTGTAATACGCAGAAGCTTTTATAAGCATTTAAATACAAGTCTTCTTAGAAATCATATAAATAAATAAAACTTAGTCTGGGTGCAAGGAGAAGTTGTAGATGAGCACTTCTAAATGTGATTTATAAAGGATGGTGAGATGGGGGTTCTCCAAATCCCTAACCACAATTGTCCACAATACAAATTGAAATATTAACGCAGCCTTATTGAAATATCTATCAATGAGGAAGAAATTTCATTGTAATTAATTCAAAATTGTCCATATTAAAGATGCAGGAAGTGAATTAAGCTTGACAATTTAAAATCACTGAAGCTAAACTTAAACTATTCCAAAATTATGTAATGTTGGATCATAACAGTAATGAGTTTAAGGGAAGCATAGATCAACATTAAAACTATTTCATAAAAAAAGATGTTGTAATGAAAATAATTAGACATAATCAGCTGAAAAAAAAACCTAATCTTATAGAATGATATATTGCATTCAGTAGTTGTGCTAACTTCAGAATGTAGAAGCATAGAAATAATAGGTTGAAATCAAAATTGAAAGTTATGCATTATAAAAAGCATTTAATTAGATTCCCTTTCTGTTTGTGGGTATGTGGTTCCTCAAATGTTGTTATTCTATTTAGGACATGTTCTACTTTAGTGAGAAGGATCAAATTTGGCATTGTGTAGATACTATATGAAATTACACGATTTAAATAACTTCATGTCCTTTACAACACTTGAATACATTAAATCTTTTGTGAATAAGTTACTTATTAATACAAAGTTCAAGCAACAGGAGTGGTGTGCTTGATATATAAATATGATTAAAAAAAAGAAAATTTCTCAACGAGTGTTTCTGTAATTTGCTACTGTCAATTAAATGTTTTAATAAATTGCCCCCTGACCCCCCAAAATACATGCAACAACTAATTGCAGAATAAATTGTGGTATAAAAATGCATGTAGAGTTGATTTTTAACAGCAACTGTGTGTTATCAAAGTTGAAGTCAAAGAAAAAATTTACAAAACCAAAACTCTACATTACTTGCCAACGATACTAATTAATGGAGATCTTCAGTCAATTCTAAAATATCTTAAATATCAACTGTTTGTAAACTTAACTGTTAAAAAATATAAATGGTAATTGTTAACAACAATTCACCCACAGCATAAATGGCTCTTTCATTTGTCATTGCAAAGATATTGATCTGAGAGAATAAAACAGACCGAGAAATTACTCTCTAAAAATCCTAGTTTACTTTAAAAAAAAGATTGTCTCCAACGATTTTATTAAAAATTAAACACCACCATTTTGTTATGCCAGTGATGTCATACCCTAAGCTGGCAAAGCCAACTTACTTAAAATACAATGAAGTATAGCCATAGGTAAAGAAGAATTATTAGTAAGAAATTTTTCGGTCCATTTTACATGATTTACATTAATGATTAAGACCTTTTATCTCACCGCCAGACTGTTGTTAATTATTACCAAAGAAATATTAGTTCAATGTAAGAGAAAATCAGTCAGAAAGCAGAGATAAACAGAAAATATACATAAAATGAATAAAGATTTATGGCTAATTAAGGAATAGATGAAAAATAGAACTGTGTATAGAACAAAATGTAGACAGACTAACCTGGTGAGAAATCAGTAATGCCTATAATTTGCACAGATGAATAAGTTATATAATAATATAATGGCCATGACTAATTTCATTAATATTTCAGATTTGTAACACGTTTTAACTATGTTTATGACAGACTTTAATATAGATTTAAAGCATATTTTGAGATACAGAGAAATGCAATACTTGTAGATAATTTATGCACAGAAAGTCAAAACATAAAAAATATTGAAAAGATAAAAAAAAAAACACTGCACACACAAAAAAAACAACAACCCACCTTCCGAGATTCTGGTCTATATTTTGTTTAACTCGTAGTAGATTCTTACGTAAATTCTCCTTTTTAAACATTTTGATGCTGTCACTGAACACCTATTAATGCATTATGACTTACTGCTTCGGGGTTAAACGAGTGAATAATTTTTTTCCATTTGTTGGCATTGATTTAATACACAAAATAATGCATAGCCCCATTTATCCTTATACCAGGAAGTACTCGTGTGTAAGATTTAGCTGTAATGAATAATAAAAACCACACCAGTTTTCTGGAGAAAACGAAACAAATGTCAACGATTCTACTATTAAGTATTAACCACGGTAGGTATTAAATATTTATAAACTTGGCACAACAAGTTTGAGCAACACATTTCTATATTAAACGTAACACAACATTCAAAACTCAGAGAGAACAAAATATCTAATTAGTGAAATAATGTTCTTCTTACTAAGAAATATCTAATAATATACATGCACTAATCAACGTACTTATGAGAATTATTTTTTATTTAGTTCTGTTTTTTAAAGTACGTCACGCTCCAAGGGGTGGGGGGGGGGGGGGTATAAGAAAGTGTGACAGTTTGTGACGGGGGGGGGGGGGAGGTGGGGGGTCAGGCCAAGTGTGACGTCACATTTTTTAATATATTTTTAATTTTATTTCTAATTTTATTTTTTTAGTAAAACTTAATAGTTTTAAAAATAATTTTCAAAAAAAATTGTGAAACACTTGAATTAGTTTTATGTCAAAATAGCATGAAATGCATATCTTTTCAATGTGTTGTTCACAATTCCTCATGCTAGTTAGGACCGCTAATAAACTGTTGCAAAGCCTTGTTTTATCAGTTGCCTTACGGAAGTGTTATTATGTCTTTGTTGTCTGCTGCATAATTAAATTACTGATAAAGAAATTTGGAATTTGTATTATAATACAAAAAATTACCGTAATTGAAAAATTGCAATCCATCACTTCGTTAAAATAATATTGATGCCTTATTTCTTGCAACCAGTGCACCAGGAAGAAGTGCTTATAATCGCGTGGAACATCGTATGGCTCCATTTAGCAGCGAACTGTCTGGTGTCATATTGCCAAATGAACATTATGGCATTCACTTTGATTCGCAGGGCAGAACAATAAATGAGGATTTGGAAAGAACAAACTTCAAGTTTGCAGGTGAAACTTTAGCTGAAATCTGGTCGCATGTGATTGTTGACCAATTTCCAACAGTTGCAGAATATATCAACCCTGAGAAATCTGAATTGGATGCAGCAGGACTGATGTCGAAGGATAAGAATTGTTTGACCATCATGTTCTCACCAGCCAATACTTCACTCAAATTGTGAAATGTCAGGTCATAAAATGTTGCGACAAAGTACGGAGCTCATTTTTCAACGTTTTACCTTCGAGAGTATTTCCTCCTCCCAATCCAATCCCAATCAACCAAACAACTGATGGACTCAGAGCTTCAGAAAGAGCAGATGCAGATGCACATACATTTCCTTCATTTTTTGTTTGTGGCACAAACTCTCAAATTTGATGACATTATGCCAAGACCAACAGGAGTTTTTAAAGTGCAACCATATGATCTTTATTGTCCATCTTTGCAGACCAGCATACATGATCGAATTAGCAAAGTGTGTCACTTATACTTTGCCTCACAAATAATGTTGAAGAAACATACAGGATAACACAGAGCTCGGGCGCAGGAGAATGTAAAAAAAGTAAAGTTTCCTTAGCCCTAAAGGGCCATCGGGGCAGATGAAGTGTAGAATTCATCTGTTTCTATAACCTAGGCATATGAAGGGATTGTGTGGTTTGCACAATTCCCTGCCGCCTTTACTCCCCCAACATAAAGTCAGGTACCCATTTAAAGCTGGGTGGACTTGGGAACTTTCACCAGGACCTGAAAAAGTCCTGAGGTTCTCACTGAGATTCCAACCCGGGACCCTCCGGTCGACAGTCGAGCGCTCTGTACCACTCGACCACCCGTCTCCTAGGTCTAGGAGAATGTGCCAACCCCAAATTTTCCAGAATCAACTCAGATAAAACGCATTCGTCCTTTGAGAATCGCTGCTAGAAGGCAAAGAGAACTCATGGCAATTATTGGCAGAATGGAAAATGCATATTCAGAGGATATTGAGTGGCTAGATGAGGATGAAGTTGATCTGTCTGCAACTTTCCTTCCAGGAAACGATGATGCGGAAAGATTTATGTCAGTCTTAACTATGGATGAACACTTCACCATGGATGGATGATGTCTAGTAATTATTTTTTTTAATTAAACATAATTCACAGGCCCACTATAAAAATATTCAATATAGCACCAAAGCTGCTCACATAATTTGTCAATCTAGTCCTTTTTTAGTCACATTGTTTTGTTTCCATTTTTATTATTTAATCACTGGTTGAGGTCAAGTTTCGCTAATCTACTTCTTATCCTGTGTCAATAGAATGCATAATTGGAAGATTATCTCAAAGTTCACCTCATCCATTGTAAATGAATAGGTAGCAGATAAATGATGTTTATTATATGATTGTCAATCTAATTTTTGCAATTTTTTTTTCAAATTCAATTGATTGAGTTACTGTTTCAAAGAATAACTAATACAACTATTGACAATTAGTTATTCTACTATTAAACTCATTTAATAATCTGATAGTTCTTTTAATATTTATATTTTAAGGCAGTTTAATAGTGAAGTGCGATTTAAGTTTTCGATTAAATTTTAATTAGTTCTTAATTAAAAAAAAATTTTGAAAGTGTAACGTACTTTGGGGGGGGGGGGGTCCCGAGATTTGTGACACTTTGTGACAGGGGGGGGGAGGGGGGTCAAAAATCGTCAAAAATAGCGTGACGTACTTTATGGACGACCCCTAATCTGTTTTTTAATAATAATATAAACTTTCGATGACCCCCCCCCCAAAACCGTTAATAATTCGTCAGAATGTTTACCCCTACCCTTCCCAATACAAATGTAGGGAGTATTCAGATGAATTTAATATATATATATATATATATATATATATATATATATATACACATATATATATACATATATACAGGATTATTATCTCTGCGCCCCCTCTAATATTAAGATTGACAATGCTAGTTATGCAAATATTTTAATAAGTCCAGCGTTACCACTCCTTGGGTTTTTTTATGGCCAAATCATCAATACATAATTAATGATATAAAGTTACAAAAAAGACTGTCAAACTGTCTTTTTTTCATAATGTGAGCGCCCCCCCCCCCCCAGCATTTTATGCTGGTTGCGCCACTGGTCAAGATTAATACATGCTGCCTTCGTATCTCTTTTAAAAGTTCAACTTCGGATAACTCATCATAGAAAAATGAGAGCGATCAACATCTGGTCAGTGTGTAAAAGTCAGGCGTACTGTCGAACATAATTCCAAGAACACTTTGCAACCTTTATATCTCAATAAGGATCTCCATCACATGATGTGACAGGACAATTATAAACTCATTTTGAGTTTCAGAAGACAGATAAGATACGGATGCTTTTATTGTACATGTATATTATCCTTTTTAAACTCATTAGGTGTTCTTTTAACACTGGGTCATATTCGAAAGCATCTCAACCATCTCGAGAATTGTATTCATTTATCTAAGCCCCAAATTCTCTGCAAGATGTTACCCTATGTTACAATTCATGTTTTTAATTATAATCGGAGTTAAAATCCGAATAAGCCGAGATCTTTCTGCTGTGAAATTTAGAATTGTTCTGGTATGTTCAGCCAGAAAAATCACTGTTTTGGAGCCGTCCATAAAGTACGTCACGCTATTTTTTAAAACCATTTTTAACCCCTAACAACTAATTAAAATTTAATCTAAAACTTAAACGCACTTCACTATTAAACTGCCTTAAAATATAAATATTAAAAGAACTATCAGATTATTATATGACTTTACTAGTAGAATAATTAACTGTCAACAGTTTTCACAATTATTACTTGAAACAGTGACTCAATCATTTGAATTTGAAAAATAAAATTGCAAAAATTAGACTTGACAATTATATAATAAACATCAGTTATCTGCTATCTTTTCATTTACAATGGGTGAGGTCAACTTTGAGAAAATCTTCCGATTATGCATTCTATTGACACAGGATAAGAAGAAGATTAGCAAAACTTGACCTCAACCAGTGATTAGATAAAAAAAAATCGAAACAAAACAATGCGACTAAAAAAAGGACTAGATTGACAAATTATGTGAGCAGCTCTTGTGCTATATTGAATATTTTTATAGTGGGCCTGTGAATTATGTTTAATTAAAAAATGTTCACTAGACATGGTGAAGTGAAGTGTTCATCCATAGTTACGACTGACATAAATCTTTCCCCATCATCGTTTCCTGGAAGTATAATTGCAGACAGATCAACCTCATCCTCATCTAGTCACTCAACATCCTCTAAATGTGCATTTTCCATTCTGCAAATAATTGCCATGAGTTATCTTTGCCTTCTAGCAGCGATTCTCAAAAGACGGATGCGTTTTATCTGAGCTGATTCTGGAAAATTTTGGGTTGGCACATTCTCTTGCGCCTGAGCTCTGTGTTGTCCTATATGTTTATTCAACATTGTTTGTGAGGCAAAGTATAAGTGACACACTTTGCAAATTCGATCATGTAAGCTAGTCTGCAAAGATGAACAATAATGGTCATATGGTTGTACTTTAAAAACTCCTGTTGATCTTGGCATAATGTCATCAAATTTGAGAGTTTTGTGCCACAAACAACGAAGGAAATTCATGAGCATCTGCATCTGCTCTTTCTAAAGCTCTGAGTTCATCAGATTTTTGGTTGATTGGGATTGGAGGAGGAAAGAATCTCGAAGGTAAAACGTCGAAATATGAACTCCTAAATAGCATGAGGAATTGTGAACAACACATTGAAAAGATATGCATTTCATGCTATTTTGACATAAAACTAATTCATGTGTTTCACAAAATTTTTGAAAATTATTTTTAAAACTATTAAGTTTTACTAAAAAAAAATAAAAAAATTAAATTAGAAATAAAAGTTAAAATGTGACGTCACACTTGCCCCCCCCCTCCCGTCACAAACTGTCACACTTTCTTACAGTCCCCCCCCCCCCAGGAGCGTGACGTACTTTATGGATAACCCCTTATGTCGTTAAAAAGTATACTCTTTTTTAACAAAATCTTGAGGGGGTGACACCCTGAATTTTCCGCACCGGGTGACACCAACCATAGAGACGCTACGGGTAGGGGGACGGTATTGCTTAATTAGTTGTGCACTAAACTGCAAGATAGCAATAAGGAACAAAACGAGACTGTATTTAAGTTTTAACCCAATTCTCGACTGACACAGGAACCGGTCGAGACTTAAATAATGCCCGATTGCATTGTTAGTGAGCCAGACTCGCTTTTGTCTCGGTGGAGTTTTATCCGCCTAAAAAAACATTGGGGATGGGCTTATGTAATAGCTAACGGACGCTTTTATGAAGGTTGCGGATGCAGGCGCGTAGCGTGCGGGGGGGGGGGCAGGGGGCCGGGCCCCCCTGCCTTTTGTCTGGCCCCCCTGCTTATTTGTTCTACTTAGTAAAATGTATTACCTGCCCCCCCTGGCCCCTGCTGTAGAATGCCTGGCCCCTGCTGTAGAATTTTCACGCTACGGGGGCTGTGCGGATGCCACCCTAAAGAATGTAGATACCATTCGTGGAACCTGTCGACGTCATTTACACGAGATGATTAAGATAATCTTGGATGTCGCACGAACGAGCAAGAACAATCGGAAATAAATGTAAGTTCAGGTCATTTTCGAATACATCCCTTGCTAGACTGTACGTCAGATGAAGGTAGCTGGCAGTGGCGTTTTTAGGCTTTGTCCGTTGGGGGTTTAGTCCGGGTACCGCTGCAAGCCCGTAGCGTGCGGGGGGGGGGCTGTGGGGCGCCCCCCTGCGTTTTGTCTAACCCCCTCTGCTTGTTTGCTCTACTTAGTAACATTTATTTCCTGGCTCCCTTCCCCTACTATTGGCCTGGCCCCTGCTGTAGAAATCCCGGTCCCTGCTGTAAGATTTTCATGCTACAGGGCTGTACCGCTGAAACAGATGGTGATGCTCTCTTACTTATTGTACCAGAAATTCCCTGAAACATTGGCTTTCAATGAAATGAACATGAGGAGAAAATAACTTTGACGTGATCGATTTTTATACTTACAGTTCGGTTAACATTTTGTTCGACTTTCGAGACGTTCGGAATTTGAAAAAAAGTGGATGACTGGCATTGTTAAAGTTCACCTCGGGTGGCTCAAAAGCTATTTACGCCATTGTTATTACTGTATATGAATGTATTTAATTTCAGCACCATTTCGGGATCTGAGGCCCCGTTATTTTCATGTAGTAACCTATTTTTAAGTAATGCAAGAAGGAGATTGTGTACTTTAGGGTTAGGCGAAAAAAAAGTATCATTACTCAGCATTTTTCTGATCCGGACCTTACCCGGACACTTCAAGAAACACGTCAACGGAATTTTTTTTTACTAAAAGGATGATACATCATGAAGAAAACTTGTTTAAACGCTTTGATTTTTGTGTTAAAAATTATTTTAGCATAATAATTTATCTCATACTACTTATAGTCAAATCTATATATATATTTGAAGCTGAATACCGACCGGTAATCAAACAAATTATGCATGTAAAAATCTGGCATACACCTTGAATAAACTTTGACCCGACTTTTCCTGGTAACGAAAACTGTAGTGTCATCGTCAGTTCATAAGTTCCTGATTCGTGGATTGAAAACATATAAAACGCAAATAAAGCAACTTACTAGATCCATAAACTCAGAGAGAACCTTCAAGAAGCACTTAGAGCTATATTCTTCATTGTGAACAAGTAAATACAATTTACTTTATACTATATACTTGTTTTAGTATGTATTAATTTGAGTGAGGAATGTGTTTTATGCATGCAGCATTCTGACTCAGTACTATATTTTATAGTCTTAGCCTAACTTGGCATAGTAGTTTTGCATTTGGATAAGTTGTCAGTCACTAATCCGAAGTATACCGGTTTCTTAACAGCTTTCAAAGACTGAGGATTTCCCAGATCTTAGTAAGCTTTTAACAATTAAGCACTTATTTTAAGCTGTGTTCTAAAATTTAAATTATAAAAGCTTTAATGAATCAGTCACACTGAATCACTGAGATTTAATGTAATCTTTACTATTGTACCAATGAATTGAATGATATAGTTAATGAATTTGGACTGAGTAAAACATGTTTCCGTCCGGCCTTATTCCCTAAACTAAAGGCTAAACAATTGCAATCAGTTCTCTACTGATGCAGGCAGCAGAGTGATGGAGATTAAATAAAACTGACAATACTGACGTTAAAAATGTAAACATAATTTAAATTCAATTGTATTTTTTTAATAGGAAGTATTCTAACGTACTATAAGATGCCATCACAACTTGGGTACTGGGCCATTAGAGGGGTAAGTTGTGTTAAAAAAAATTAATTATGGTACATTTTTATGAAAGTAGTTGATTAGTCATTGACCTGTTTATCTGTAAACATAAAATGTATTAATATTTTTTTTAGCTTGCTCAACCAATACGTCTTTTGCTGAATTATGTTGGTGAAGAATTTGAAGATAACCGTTATGTTCAGGGTGATGGTAAGTTGACTTTAAATACATATGACTGTTCCCTCTAACTCAACTCTAAGATTAATGCATGTGCAAAAAATTTTTAATTTCCTTCCATAGTTGCACACAGCCAATATTTTTTGTTAACCACACAAAGCCTTTAGACTTAAGAAAATCAGAAGAAACATTATTACAAATGCTCTGATTTTTGTGTGGGTAAATTGATTTTTTTTTAATCCACAGCACCTGAATATTCAAGAGCTGAATGGGAGAAAGTTAAATACACTTTGGGCCTTGATTTTCCTAATGTAAGTTATAACATTTTATTAGCTAAATAAAAATACTTGAATAATTAATAAAAAGCTGCCTATTTAGTTTGTTGATATTGTTTTTTTTCAGCTTCCATATTATATTGATGGAGATATAAAGTTGACGCAGTCAAATACTATTCTGCGCCACCTAGCCCGCAAGTACAAACTATGTATGTATAAACATATTTATCCAATAATATACCAGTAAAAATACTATGTTAATTTGTAACTAATAGAATAAATTATATTTCCATATAATTATTTTTCTATATGACAAATTTCAGATGGAACAACAGAGAAAGAACAGGCACATGTTGACCTTTTATTAGATGTCATTATGGATGTTCGTAATGGATTTGTCAGAATTTGTTATGGCTCTGATCTAGTAAGAAATGTTTTTTTGCTGTCTTTGTAGTTTGTCAGCAGTATATTACAGCATTTTAAAGGAAAAATTAATAGTTACTGGTACTGATATATATAACACTTTAAAAATAAAAATTCTAAAAAACAGAACCATAATGTTAAATAAATTCTTTAAAGTTATTGAAGCTTTTAAGGTGAATTTGTTTAATAATACATAGCCTCTTGAAGTTTAAATTTTGTCTATTTTTATTTAAAATTCCTTTTTTTTTTGACATTATTTTTTACCATTACTGACCAATATCAATCAAACCTCAGTTTACCAGATAATTTGTGCCAAAATCGCTTATATTTTCTCACCATAATCTCTTTGTGTATGACATGATGTTAATAGGGATTCTAGCCTGTGAAATGTTTGGCAGAAAACATCTCTCACAATGCTCATGAGAAGTTTGCTTTTTTTTTTTTTTTACACACCATAAATTTCAATTGAAAGAGAGGGATTTTTCACTCTTAATGTCTTTACTGGGTTATCGCCACAGTACTCAAGTACAGTTACAACTCATTAGTAAACAAATATATGATCAAACAGATGTTGACCACACAATTACAACATGCTTATTGAGACCAAGCATGGGAGATAAAAAAAAACAATAGGCTCTGAGTATTGATCACAATAATTTGGGCAGCAATAAAACAGCAAATACATAACCCACTACTCATACTGCAAGACTTCATTCATGTATTGAGTAAAATATTTACATTTTACTTGTCCTGCTAGGCATTGCTTTTATATCATCAAGGCAAATTTTAATCAACATTTTGTTTGTTTGCTTTGAAAATTCTTGTAAACCAGGTTTTATATCATCCACCAAGGTGAAAAATGCACCTGTTTATAGACTTATAAATTATATAAGATTTATGTATCTTCACATTGCTGTTTATGAAAATTTATTTTTTTCTGTAACATAGAGTGATCAGGTTCGTAGCCAATATGTTGCGCAAACCAAACCTGCCTTGGAGTCATTAGAAAAATATTTGGGTGACAAAAAATTCTTCATTGGTGACAAGGTAATGAATTTCAAATAAATCATACATTTTTCATGACTTTCTAGAAGTTTACAAATTCATACCAATTATTTTTATGTAAAAGATTCTTGACAGTGAAATAAAAGCTGTCTCATTCAAAATGAAACATTACATTCCATTATAAGTCCTTAAAAAAGATCGAAATATGACTTGTAAAATGCAGACATGACAAAAAATATGACACAAAATTAAGTAAAACTGGTAAATCTACATAATTTAATTTTGAAGCAAGCCTACATTTAAAACAAAAATTGGAAAATATCACTCGATATATTTAATAATAATTCATTGTTACATCCTTACAATAATATATCAAAAGCTTTTCTAGTTTGAATTTGTTAACAAGTAAAGTGGTATATCAAGATATGAATTAAATTTGTTCCGTAATGTTGCTCGTATGTCGATTCATTCGTATCTCAAAATCAATTTTTACTATTGAAATTAATTGAAATGGCTTTAATTCGTTCCAACCCCCAAAATGCTACCCAGTTGTTGTTTTTTTATCTGTTTTTGAATTTAAAAAATGTAATAATAAATTACAAATATTTTATAAACAAATAATAAAAGAGGATGTAAAGAAATAAATTGGTTTTATTTAGTGTATTTACTTGTCCTGATAAATTCGAAACATGCTGTTTGGAGTTGTAGGGTGGAGGAGATAGTGGGGGGCGCATAGAAATGATCTTAACCCCTTAGCTGGTTTTATACCTTTTAATGATTCCTTCTGTTTAAGCACAGTACATTTCCTTGAAGTACTGTGCCCGTACTGCCTCGCCAAGTCAGTAACTCACACACCTTCCTCATATTTTTTTATGATTTCACGATTTAATTCGATAGACATGATCTTCTTCTGAGCACTGACCTTTTTACTTATTTTCTTCGGATCCATAGTTATAAAAAGAAACGTGATAAAGTACTGTAAATGAACAAAAACGTAAACACAACTTATCAAAGATATTTCGACGACAAGGCAAACAGGCACACTGACTGAGGCACAGGAAATTGCGAGATGCAAAAATAGCTCGCTTGACTGCTCATATCTCAAAAATCTTGTATGTTGGGGCACTCGATTGTCGAGGTACCACTGTACTTCAATAATATGGGATAAATTATGTATTTGATGATAGAAATTCTAACCTTAAAAAATTGGGAATTTAAACAAAAAATATTTGATTTGTTGGTTTATTAAAAATTTTCATTTTGAAAAAAAACAATTTCAAAAACCAAAAAATTCCCCAAAAAAAAGGGTGTTTTGGGAACCTTTACCCTTTCCTTTCCTCTTTAATTTTATTTAAAAAAAAAATTTAGAAAAATCCTTTCAAAAAATAAAATTAATAAAAATTTAATTTTGTTATAGCAGTGACATACACCAAACAGAAAACTGGTTTTCAAGTCTTATTTTAACTTTTTGTTAACTCATTTCCATGAAACATGAATTTAATAATTAGAAGTAAATGTACTGTAAATTGGGCTAAATATTGCATTTAAAGTGATTTATATGCCCTAAAATATGCTTTTAAATGAATTTGTAATAAAATATGCCCTGATATCATAAAAAGGCTGACATAAGCTTTTATATGACAAATAAATATTGTCATATGGCACTTAGAGCCTCAATTCCTTAAAAATCAAATATACCACAAAGTTGAAAAATATGAGTTTTCATAAAAATCCGAGCCCCATTTATTAGCAATTTAAAAAGAAAAACTGATATTAATTTGACTATTGGGTAATTCATATTTAAAGTAATCATAGTTTTACTAAAAACTGTTTTAAAAGTTCTGGAATTATACTTAACTAAATATTGGATTAAAAAATATACACCAACATTTATGTCCCAAAACTATGCTTATTTATACTTCATTTTCTTTTCTCTGTGAAAAAATAATATAAAAGCTGTTAATGTGTGATTCAGGAGTTAACACAATTGGGTATTTTGGGAATAAATTGCTATTGCATTCAGTTATATACATCCATATATCAAAATATTTTATTTGTTAATAATGAGACAGTTTTATTTTATTTTTCTTATGAAAAAAAAAACCCTGTTAAAATGACAAATTCTTTAAAATTTTATAGTTAACATCATTAGGCATCATAGTTATCTTAATGTACCATTTTGAATCTGTTCAGGTCACAGTTTGTGATTTCCACATTTATGAAATGTTAGATGTACACAGAATTTTTGAACCTAGTCTTCTGGAAGAGAGACCTAAACTTAAGGCTTACCTGAACAGATTTGCTGCTCTGCCCAAAATTGCTGAATATTTGGCCTCTGATAAAAATATTGTCAGACCAATTAATAATAAATCAGCCAAATTTTTGTAAATGATTAATTTGTTATATTCTTATAACTTTGTGATTTAACATTTTGCTATGCCATTAGTTTTTTTTTAATGAAGCTTATTTTTGGTCGTTATATATATAACATTTATAAAGTTGTTTCTTATTTTTTAGATGAGCCTTTTGTTAAATAAAATGCATTTTCATGTTATATTTTCTTGTAACACTGCCTTTTTTTACATGGCTATGCTGATTAATGAAACCTGATTTAAATAAACAATTACAGCAAAACTGTGTTTGTTCGATTATATTGGCAGTTATATTCTCTTCATTACTCTTAGTGTTTCTTGTAAGCAAAGTCTTGGATATTTTTCATCTACATTCCACTTGTATGAGATAGGGGCATTCACCATTAAACTCTGTTTACAAGATGTATTTTTTATTAGTTTTGATTAGTTATTTTATTCAAGGAATAGTCATTCACTTGTTTATATTCACAACTTATATTACTTATGAAGTTTTACATCATTTATGTAGTATGCTTTTCGATAAAAAGATCTGTCATCAAGCCTGACTGGAAAAGTTTCTTTTTAAAGCTTTCAGCAAATTATTTCACTGGACTTGTGTTTCTTGAATGAATGACTGATGCAAGATTGGTGTGGTGTCAGTTTTAAGTATGGATCTGCGACTACAGCTACCTCCCTTGTGTTTTCATAACCATTCCAGCATACGGTTGGGATTTAGCAAGTACATACAGAACTGTCCCAGTCTTAGCTATTGTGTGATCTTACATTTTTGGAGCCCTCTTAATTTGAAAAGTGCAAAAAAAAAAATTCAACAGCGTTCTTCGGCGCCCTGTACAGCAGTACCACCCACAGTGACCTTCCTATGCTACTTATGCCCATTAGGCTGTTTGATTTAACATGGCACTTCCCTTCTGTGATTCAAAAAGTTTGTTTTTTTTCTATCTGGCATAGAGTAAATATATATATATATATATATATATATATATATATATATATATATATATATAGCGAAATGGAACGCCGATGGTTCCAAGAATACCTAAGACAACTTAGTGATAACTAGAAAATAACTCCAGTTAACTTTGGATAATTAGTTTACTCATCTCCAGTGGCGTCACTATGGTTGGTGTTACCCGGTGCGGAAAATTCAGGGTGTCACCCCCTCAAGATCCATCAAGAGCAATGGTAAATATTTCGAATTTTCCTGCACTAAACCTGAGAGAATTTACTTTAAAATACGTTAGCTATAAAAACGAAAGTATTACTGACTGTATTTCAGAAAGATGTATATTTACTTTCATTAAATTGAGTTTGTAAACTACGTCTCTAATAATGTCATGAAACCACGTGACTACATGCGTTCCCCATTATTTTTATGACCCCCGTTTGCAAAAAAAAAAATCAAGATTGATCCGAGCAGCTTTGAACTGAATTCATTTACCTAACCTCCAGACGCTCTGCATGGTGGCACCCTGTGCTACTGCTCTATATGGTACCACCATGTACTACTGCTCTGTTATCAACTATGATCGGTTATAAAAGCGAGTATACCGATTTTTTCCTGCTATGAAATTTAGAAATTTTCATTTTGGTGTCACCCCTAAAATGATGTAACCCGATGCGGCCCGCACCCCCCCCCCCTAGTGACGCCACTGATCATCTCTCAGTATACAAAACTACCTTAAACTATCAGTTTAGGTTTCACACTAAAACACTGCCCATTAATGCAGGACAAAGTCTACATGCATGTAGCCCTACTAATGAACAAATATTTAAAATAAAAAGACTCATTAAAATGTACGTACTGAAAAGTGAAAAAATGCCGACTTAGATTAGATCATACAAATATTTATAGAAATTCTTCATTTGACCTCCCGTACTACTCAACTCTTCCCTACTAATAGTCTTATTTCTCCACTCTTTCACTCCTATGGCTTTTTTTTTTGAATATCTTTATCGGCCACATCTATCCATCTGATTCTTGGTCTGCCATTAGGTGTTGTCTTGTAATTGTATATTATTGATCGGTGACTCTGTTTCTGCTGTTATTTAGGTTCCATATATAGCTTATTCTTATTGACGGTTGATTCCAAGTATTTAAAATTCTACACGCTTTCTAATTTTCTATTTCTAATTTACAATTTTTTTTATTGTTTTTTTCATTTTCATTAACATGTAATGTGTTTTCGTTTTATTGACTGTTAAGCATGGTTTCAACTCTGCTTAATATGTTACCCATAAACAAAGACTTCCGATTTCTCACTTCTGAGGTAGTAGTATGATTTTGTTCCCCGTATCGCAATGGACGTTTTTTATGACTTTTTCTAAAGTTAATTTAAATAGTAGACCTATGTGCATGAATGTGATCTCCTTGTCTTAGACTGTTGTTTTTTGGCCTTTTCTAAGTTCATTTTAATTAATATGTACCTGTATGAAAATGATCTCTCCTTTAGTTTGCTTTTTTTATTTGAAGTTTCTTCTGTTTCATTTTTACTTTGCTTCTTTAGTTATTTAATTTCATGTGTATGATTCTTTTTAGAGCATTTTCGAAAAAAAATGCTCTATTGTCCCGTTTTGTCTGTCTGTCTGTCCGTCATCACCCTAGATCTCAACAACCATAAGTCCTAGACCCATGATGTATATATCATTTTGTAGGTCTTGGCCTGCCAAGGGTACATCAAAAGTCCATTTTGCGATCCGACCTCTGAGGGCCGAAAAAAGGGGACGCTTTAAGTACCGTTCTTTGCTTATATTTTAAATATAAATAATAAAAGCTAATCAAAGGGGCGTAATCATTATTTATTTTTGTAACAGTTATTCAACATGATTACTTCCCTCTCTATTTATCAAAACCATATACGCGTGGAGCAAAATCTATGGCTGTCACCCGGAAAAAAATACGGATTTCGTCCGGCGTAACCGTAGCCACTGCGTACACGAAAGATCTCAACAACCATAAGTCCTAGACCCATGATGTATATATCATTTTGTAGGTCTTGGCCTGCCAAGGGTACATCAAAAGTCCATTTTGCGATCCGACCTCTGAGGGCCGAAAAAGGGGACGCTTTAAGTACCGTTCTTTGCTTATATTTTAAATATAAATAATAAAAGCTAATCAAAGGGGCGTAATCATTATTTATTTTTGTAACAGTTATTCAACATAAATATCTCCTCTCTATTTATCAAAACCATATACGCGTGGAGCAAAATCTATGGCTGTCACCCGGAAAAATATACGGATCTAACCATGTAACCGCAGCCACCGCACATGAAAATGCTCTAAAATATTCTTTGTCCAAAACGGAAAAGACTTAAATTGTTTGTTTACATTGTTGAAAATGTGCACTATGCAGTGCGTGTATATAGATAGGTAGGCTACATATACATGTTGACGATGTCATCTTGAAAACTATGTAGAGTTTGTGTAGATCTATATTGTGTTCATATCATTTTTCTAGGATATTTCGTATTGAAAATATGCGGTCGGTGGTTGATCTGTTAGGTCTAAATCCACATTGGTAGTTACCTTAAATTGTTTCAACTATTTTCCCTATTCTGTTGTCAATTAATTTTGGTTAGTATGCCTATTTCGTACGATGTATTTAGCAGCGACATTTCTTTGTGGTTGTTGCAGTTACGTTTTGAACCTTTTTTATGGATTGATATTATATGGGCTGTTTCCCATTCTGTTGACATTAACACTTTTTTCATATTTTGTAGATTATCTTATGTAGCCTATATCTAGGTTCAGTGTATTTCTTCCATATTTGAGAAACTCAACATTGATGCTATCTTTTCCTGGAGCTATAGGCCCAGCCCCGTAGCCAAGGGAGGGCATTTGGGGGCGTGCCCCCCCCCTCCGCTAGGTGTGGAGTGCCCCCCCCCCCGCTTAAAAAGAGAAAAAGAGGAAAAAATAAAGAAAAAGAAAATAAAATGAGAAGGTAACCCCTTGCTGGGTATAGGTGCCCCCTGCTTATTTTGACCTGGCTACGGGCCTGAATAGGCCTATTAATTATATTTCTATGTTGGCTCCTCTATCTCTATGCCTTGGTTGTCTATGACTCTATGATGTTTGGAACTTCCACTTCAGGACTTTTATTTTAAATATGATTAAAATGACTTAACTGTTTGAGTCAGAGCAGTGGCGTAGCGAGCTTAACTCGCGCCCGGGGCATATTACCTTTTTAACGCTCCCTTCCATCCGAAAACCATATAATATTATATGTAAAATATACCATTTGGCGTCCCTTTTTGAGTAGCGCCCGGGGAATGATGCCCCCTTGCCCACCCCTCACTACGTCAAAATGCAATATTTCAAGCAGAGAGAATGAGTGTGTTTTTATTTAGAGACCCCCCCCCCCCAAAAAAAAAAAAAAGTGGCTTTAACTTCCCAAATCTATATTTGCCTAGGGCTATGTCAGGTTACTTATGCCTTAGGATCTCATAAACACATATAAAACAGCCCTGGTTTCCTAAATCGAGAAAGGCGAATCTTGCGCAAATTTATGTGTGTTTTCCAATGGCTTCGAAGCTCAATGGAAGACGCACACGGCCTGCGACAAAGTAGGCCCTTTTTACATGTGCGGTTGAGGGCCTGGGCGCAGATGAAAATATTGGGCCCTTTAGAAAACGAGACTTTGGGTTTACAATCGGGCACTGTGGCGCGCGTCCGATGCGTCCGTCCTAAAATCCGACTCTGCTTATTTAGCACCAAGGCAATTTATCTCAATACCCTATCTTTACAGGAGCATGCGATGGATTATCTCAGTGTGATGCAACTGCCGCCGCCTAAATGATTTTTTTTCTATTTCTACAAAATAACCTTAGATTTGGGTCGTTAATACATCCCCTTTTCTCTATTGCAATGTGCTAATCTTAAATCGTTCAAGTTACACAGTCCACGACACCCACACAAACAATAACTGAAACGCAATGATAACGACAGTAGTCCTTTACGATTAATCTTATGTGTCTAATATCTAACGAGAATGCCCTTTTTTTTAATCCCCACCATACCCAGAAGTGTAATGGCCAAGGAGGCACTACGGAAGATATAGCGGGGACTTAAACCATGACCTGAAAAATTTCATTGGTCCTCATCGGAGATCAAACCAGGGACCTTCAGGTCGACAGTCGAGCGCTTTTCCACATGACCATCCGTCCCACTAATCTGTGACGAAATGTAATGGTAATTTTTTTATTACACGCCTTTGCTTTCACAAATATAGCAATGAGTTCCATCAGCGCAACGTCTCTAGCAGTGGCGTCACTATGGTTGGTTGGTATCACCCGGTGAAGAAAATTCAGGTGTCACCCCTCAGAGGCGTAGCGAGGGGTGGGCAAGGTGTGTGGCATCACGTCCCAGGCGCTACTCACAAAGGGGCGCCAAATGATACATATAATATTAAATGGTTTTCGAATGGGGGGGGCGCTAAAAAGGTATTGTGCCCCGGGCGCGAGTCAAGCGTAATCCGACAACTTGAACTTCAGCTACGAATGCCACTTCAGTGGTTGGTTTGTTTACTGCATGCCAACGAATGGCCCTTAAGGAAGCTAATAGAAGTCGTTGATGGGAAGACCACTGGTCCAAAGACTTCAGAAGGACAGATAGCAAGCATGCTGGAATTCGATCCCCAGCCGAAATCAATCATCGAATTTTCTCCAGTTTCAGGTTCTGTTGTTGAGGTTGAAGACGAGGTGAAGAAAGATCTAAGTACAGATCAGCAGTATTTACTGAAAATGTGTCTGCTTATTCAAACTGGTTGCAATGATGGTCAGAGTTACATCTCATACTTAGAGACTGCCCAACCTGGGACAATCAGTCATGCCAGATGGTTAACTAAAGCTAACCGAGTACTCAGGTTGTATGCCTCCGAACAAAGTCCTCCTGCCGACCTTCAACAAATTGTGAAATTTATACTGAATTTTTATGCTCCATCATGGTTTTGCATCAAATCTTATCCAAGCTGCCAGGATAGAGTCAAGAACTTCTTCTTCATGATTTCACTGTACCAAAAACTTTACACAAATGATCAGGCTGTCGTGGCTCCATTGCTTCAAAACAACAGCTACTTTTGTCATCCAGAAAATATATTGTTGGCGGCTATAGGCGACAAAGACGAAAACATTAGAAAATTTGCATACGAAAAGTGTTCCTGGCTCGAAGTGACACGTGTAAGATTCGTTGTTTTGACAAGAACAGAATTAAAATAAACTTTTCAGCTGAGTCGTACATTAGCATGGTTAACTGGGAACTGGTCGAGTTTGATTCACCTCCACCGCTGCAGGACATCACTGCCGAAGATATTGCCAGTTACGGCCAGGTGATTCTACCTCACTTTCTATGCCATTCATAAGATGTTGAAAGAAACATCAAGGATGTCACAGCAGTTTGTGGCAAAGTATACGGACATGATAGACGCCATGATGCTATTTTTGAAAGGAAGAAATCATCTATCGGACGTGCCCAACAATGAAAGGATCACTGATTTTGGTTTGTCTGAGACCATTCGCATTTATTCCAATAACTCATATTAATAACGAACAAAATTTGTCAGTAAAACTTCTTTTACTTTTGCTTTACTTTCTTTTGGATCACTGATTTTGGTTTGTCTTAATATATATATATATATATATATATATATATATATATATATATATATATATATATATATATTTCCGAAATTAAGCGAAAGTCCCATTAATATGAAACATAATACGTGTAATTGATAATCCACAGGTGGTTCTGTATCGCCTTTCCCTTCTCACTGTCTTTGAACTGTTTGTTCTCCAAACTTCCAGTACTTGCACTTAATAAATAGCAGTTTCTTCAAAACTCAACGATGTCCCATTGATATTCTACCATTGACGACAATATAACATAGAGGACGATTATGCTGGCTTTGAAAATATAACATTAGCCTTGTAGGCGGGAAAACCTTCAATGATTTTAAAGTATATATATATATAGCTCGGGTACAAGTTTTCTGACTTGAGAGAAGGAACCTAAGATAAAGGCAAGGTTGGCTAGACATTGTGCTAACCATACAATCCTTTTAAATCCTTTTATAATTCTACACTTCATCTGCTCAGATGTGCCCTTAGAGTGAATTAGGGGCTTAAGCCTTAAGTTAAGGAAACTTTTACTATTATTGTTGTATTGTTTTTGCATTGTAAATAAAGTGATTACCAATAAAATTAAAGTAAAAACACTTAGCGAAAAAAATACTATACAATAACTACAATTACATTATATTACAAACTTATTTTTATAGTCTCTTTTTTTTTTTAAATTTGAAAAAGGCCCAAAATACCTGCATTGGTTTTTCTTGTTTTTTTTTTTAAATAGCCCCGACGTGTTTTTTTTAAAGTGCTAACACTGGTTTATTTTGCGAACCTTTTCCGGTTTCATTTTCTTAAACAGCATGGCAAGTAAACAAACTGTTGTTGACAGCGTTCTGACGAATACAGTAGAAGATCAGCTAAAGTCAACCAAAGTCGATAATGCAGAACTAATCGACCTTGATCAAGGGTTGCTGCTATCATTTAATGAAAGTAGCATTGACCTTAAACAATTTAGGTATTTTCATTTTAAGTAGGCTCTAAATAGGTACTTACTCAGTGGCGTCATTTCACCAAAATGTTAGGGGGGGGGGGCAAATAGCGTCTGGTTTTCATTTTTCCATTAAGTCATAAAAATCCATTGATTTAACCAATTAATTTAATTATTTTAAGAATCTTGGGGGGGGGGGGGGGCGCTTAGCGCCCTCCCCCCCAATGACACCACTATACTTACTTGGTTTATGTATTGACTTGTGTGATTTAAAAAAATAAATCTACTTTACTTTAAAACTGCATCATTCAATTTGAGAGTTTTTAAAGCTAAAATTTCAGCCATTGATTCATGAACATGCGTAGATATTAATGGATGTGACACAATTTTAATTTAAAAGTTATATTACAATATTAATAAGTAGGCAGATGCTGTCACTTGGGCCTTGGGGATTTGCAGAGGCAAAATAAAAATAAACTTCATTTGCACTCAATTTTAGTATAGATTTTTTTTCCTTCATACCTTTTGTTGTATCTCAAAGTTGTATCTCAAGTTCATTTAATAACAAAATAATAATCTAATTTATAATTAATTACCACATCTATAAAGCCCATTCATTTCTGATTAATTTGATATATAACATATCATTAATATATTATTCTAATAGTTAAGAAATATTAAGGTGACCCAATTTCTGGTAAATAACCTTGAAAAATCAAAGAACGGTTAAGTGTTAAGTAATATGTTCCATCCAAGCCTATCAAAGCTGGAACTCAACAATCTCATTTAAATTACAAATGTTAAAGAATAGAAATGTGAGCTAAAGCAGTAAATATCTCCCCGGAAATCCTTTATAATTAGTGTGAATTGTCTTCCTAAAACACCTAAAATCGCCTCCCTGACACTCATTAAATATTCTCCCCAATGTCTAAACAAAAACAGAATTTATTTTAGAAAAATTATCTTCAAAAAAAAAAAAAAAAACTAAGTTCAGACAAAAGATCAGAATTTAAATAATAAAGTTATGTAAATTTTATGGATTGCGATTCATTTTTATTAATTTATTAAGATAGGGTGAGGCTTAGACAATAGACATTCTTTAAAATACTGTAATGTTACTTCTGATAAAATGTCATGTTTCTAAAAAAAACCCAAATAAAAGATTACTATGGTAGCTGTAAAATAAAATATCTTTAAATTGAGATACAAAGAAAGTTCGAATTTTAAAATAGTAAAATAAATACAAATCATGTGACTATAATAGATTACAAAATATGGATTGCACTTTTGTTATTGAAAAAAAGACACATACTATTGATCTTTTAAAAATTGTCATGTCTTTTTTCTCAGACAGAAAAGTGAAGATGTATTGAAGTCAATGACAAGAGATGCAACACAGGTTCTTTTTAATTCTCTTTGGCAGGTAATATTGATTTTATTACTAAATTTTGATAATCATTAGCTTTATTTTTCTAAGAAAAAAAAAATGTAAAAGAAATATTTATACAATCCTAACCTCGCTTTGTATTTCCAGCTGCCAGTTGAACAAGTGGAAGCCAATTATCTTATTACGGTAATAGTCTTTTTTTTTATGTTCTTTAGTGAGATTAAAACTTTTTCAAAGGTTTGTTTTTTCTGTTATATATTTTAAAGACTTTTCTGATTACCTTGTTTGATATTAATGACTATAAGAATGTTGTTTTTTTTTCTAGCTCCCTGAGGTAAAAACCTGGCTTCCCAGAGAAAAACCAGTAAGTTAAAAGTTGTAAAGACTAAGACTAATTGGAACTATTAAAAGAAAAAAATCATAACAGTGATTGTAGATAGTAATCTTTATATAGTGAAATCAAAAGCTTATCAATCTTCAAAATGGTACTTTGACAAATGTGAACTGTTTTTGAAATAGCAGTAAATTAATGCTCTTTTTTTCTATTTAACTCATTAAATTTTCTGAGAATTATAATTAAGAAAAGTAAAGATTTTTTTAAATAGCCAACATGAGGGGAGAAGAAATTGAGGTCTTCTGCATTACAGAAGTTTAGTCTGGATAAAATAATACTAAGACACCTTGACCTTTAACAACTTCTAGGGCTGCTGATTAATCACTGTTAATGCATGATTAACACATTTTTAAAATTTGAATGCGATAAAAATTTTAAATGCAATAACCAAATCCTTTAATTTAACATAAATTACTTTTGCTTCAGTTTAAAAAAAAAACACACAGAACTAATCAGAACAACTAAGAAAGAAAAAATGGATGAGGAAACTGTTATGTAAACTTGAAACTTGAGCGTTTGGATAAATTTGAACTAATAAATACATTTGAATAGACTGGTCTTGATTATATAACTTAATGCAACTGTAACATTTAAAGAGAACTTACTTGTAAATTGAGGGATGAGTGACTGAGCAGTGCAGAGTGCTCGACCGTTGACCTGAGAGTCTTTGGTTCGATCCTGTTGAGAACCAAGCGAGTTTTTCCAGGTCCTGGTAAAAGTAAAAAAAAATTCCACCCAGCTTTAAATGGGTACCTGACCTGAGTTGGGGGACATTACTTGGGGCTAAGGGGGATATTACTTTTCAGTTGTGTTTGGAAATAGAAGGTGATATTACGTCTGTAAATTTTACTTTCTATACTATCTTGTCCCCCCCCCCCCTTTTTTTTTAATATATTTCTTTTGGTTTTTACTTGTCAGACTGGAAGTATTCTAGTGCATTCATGAAATAAATTATTGTATTGAATTAATTAAATAAGCCATCAAACTTTCTAATTTCCTGGTTCATAGTCTCACACCGAATTTCTACAGTGTGTATTGAATCATTTCATATAGAGAGCAGAATACCAACACCAAACTTTGATAACTTTCCTTTTTTCCCCCCAGAATTAATCTTACTTGTTTACAATGCCATTTGATATACCATGTGAAGTCATGCTAGAGGTTAATTAGAGTTACACTCCCAGTTTATGAGAGAGTAAAAATTCTTTAATGTGCTGCATCTTTTTCAAAATAATAAGATGTAGGGAACAAAAGTAAGAAAAAAGGCTCATTGTGAGCAGTACCAAATGTGAGAAGAGCCATTTGCAGTTCTGGGAATCACTTTAGGCCACCACCTCTGGAATATAATGACAAACATGTTTGAATACAAATAATAAATTTATAGATGAAGCTTGCATTAATGTAGACTAGAGAATTAGGATCATAAATTTAACCTATATTGATAAATATCATTTTTAAGGTGCCCAAGACTAGACCACTAACAAAATGGCAAGAATATGCGAAAACTAAAGGAATTTTAAATAAGAAAAAAAGCAGAATGGTTTGGGATGAAGCATCTCAGGTAATACACATTTACTTAGATTCGTTTATTACACTTTATATAGTACTTTAAAAAAACTAGATATTTTAGTAAAAAGCATGAAAGTTTTGATTACTTTGTTTACTAAATGGAACTTTTCTTTATTAAGCAATATAAACCTCGATGGGGTTACAAAAGAGCCAATGATAGCACTAATCAATGGCTTATTGAGGTGCCAGAAAATGCAGGTTAGTCTTTTTATAAATATAAATAGTTATCATTTTAGGAACATTAGTATTATTTTTATGTTTTTTTTATTTTGTTATAGCCTTTTTGTTAATGTTTGCCATACTAAACATTTGTTAATATTTTATTACTTACCTGATATAATGTATGGTTATGTAGCTCATCATTTCTATTTTTTTGGGTTAGGAATTGTGTAAAATTTATCTTAAATATTTCATGAATTTTCTTTCTTTTTTTTTTTTTTTTTGTTGTTTTTTTTTTTGAGTCGGAAATATTCACCATTGTATTTGTAAACTCTAGCTAACATCTTATCAGCAACGATTTTCATTTAGCATTTAAAACATATTGGCCAATTTTTTTTTCTTCTTTAGATCCTATGGAAGATCAGTTTGCAAAAAGAAAAACTGAAAAGAATGAAAGAGTAGCTAAAAATGAGCTGCAAAGGTTGCGAAATATTGCTAGAGCTCAAAAAAAGAAAGGTATTTTTTTATGTTGTTTTTTTTTTAAATTTATTTTACTAAATTTATTTTCATTTTTTTATAGGGGTGTAAAGTTGTATATGTATACGAGTTTCCATCAATTTCGACAAACTCTTGCACAGGCTTCCTGTATTAATAGTTTTAAAAACAATACAATCTATACACTGCATCTCATTAATTAATTGTTTACTAAGCATGTCTATATTATATTTTATACCCAAGCTTCTATGAACTAACCTTTTTTTTTCTTATATGGCCACCAATACACAAAACATAAAAAAAAAACCGCACAATATATTCATTGAAATAAAATACCTTAATTAAAAAAATGACAATTTTTTTGCTGTTGGGGAGACATCAGGGAGACTGCTGTGGTTGGGTTTTAAAAGATATGACATCTAGCTTTCACTAATTTAATTAAGCTCAGTAGTAGTTCTTGATAGAACATCAGGCTGTTAATACTGCTAAATGCTCTCACTTTTCAATTACTGACACACAGGCATAGGTTCAACAAAAGAGCATTTAATGATTACAAACAATAAACAACAGTAATGGCCACTGCTTCATTACTCTCACTTCCCGTCTCTGCTGTTACTACTTATCACACTCACAGCTTTCAATTGCAAATTCTATGGTGCACTGATATAGGGAATTCCCAGATACTACCGAGGGCAATGAGAGAGTTATAACAATACTTTGCTTGCAAATGTATTGGTTTTATGGGCTATGTATGACATTCAGCCTTCTCAATAACCTATTTTTCAAATGCTCTATCCTGTTTTCTGCTTCATTGTGCAACCAACCCCACCCTTTCCTGCATAGTTTGAACCAGTACTCCACCCACTCCTGTCATAAAGTCTGTTCCATCCCCACCTACCTTCATCAACGTCTGTTCCATCCCCACCCACCTTCGTCAACGTCTATTCCATCCCTACTTGTGCAACCCTGTACCGGCTGAAAACAACATAACCTCATGACATGTTTTAATAGTTACAAGCACTAACTATAATTTAAAATTATAAACTAAATAATCAATTTATATGAAGACAAATGAAAAAGAACATTTTTTTTCAGAACAAATGAATCAGCATATTAATATTTAAAAAATTGATGCTGCAAATTCATATTAAAAAAATAAACTCTGTATTTATATTTAAACAAATAAAGACACATTACAAGTTTTATGGCTTCAGTGTTGTTGAAGTTTTATTTTGATTGGCTGTTCCATCGTGCTTCAGAGTAGTTGGTAATAGGTCGTCATACTTTTATTTGCTTATCAAGTGTTAAGAGCTCTTGGTTTTTTATTTTACACTAGTGGAGAAATTTCACATATTCTTTTTCAAACCGTGTGCCAAATCCATATTAATATTATGACATTCACAGCCGATCCATGACATCTCTTTAAATGCAGCCTTCATATTGCTCGCATTGTCTGATACAACCAGAATAGGGTGAAACCGCAGGGCTGATCAAACAGTCCAAGGGATTCTACTTGGCTCGCAAACTCTAATGTGTCAGTGTCTAGCCTAGACAATAGTTGGTCCATGTGTGTGAATCGTCAATGTAGTTCACCTGACCAACACCTGAGATTACATCATGTCGTCTCATGGAGTGTCATTTCTCGAGCTCATGGTCACTTATCTTATCACTGGTGCTAATGGTAACTTATCTATCAAAGTGACAAAGGATTGTAGGTTTCCTCCTTGCGGGATTCCTGCTTAGTACAAACCCATCCCCACGGGATTCCCACAGGTTAAAAATTAACCTCGCGGACTCCCTGTGAATGGTGGTTCCATTCCTGCGGGAATCCAGCTGACTCCGTGGGTAACCCGCAAAACCCGTCCCAGTGAAGCTCTCTACCCACCACTAATCCTCTCACACATATTGTCATTGGATAACGGTTGAGATTTGTCATATAAAAATATTTTGACCATTGTTAACAATTTAGCGCAGGAAAAAAGTGCACATATACCTCGTTGTGTGAGAAATAAACCAATGTTAAGAATCTAGAAAGTATTTTATAAGCAAAAATAATAATTAATGATACAAAAAAAAACAACTAAAATTAAATTTTGGCCAGTTATGAATTCTGTGTTTGGTTTGCACATGAGGAGGCGCTGGACAGCATTTGGGCCATAAGTTTAACATTAATGATCTAAGGAATTATTTTTTATTTTAAGCGTATTTTAATAACAGTTAATTTTTTATGTGTTTTTTTGGTTTAATCAGCTGAATGCTAGTTAGTTAAATCTTTTGTTTCTTCGATCAGTTCCTGGTGTTGGATTAACCCCCACTGAGAATCCCAGTAAAGATCATTTATCTAAAGCCCTTGCAGTTGCCTATAAATCTACTGCATCCATTGGGAAATTCACAGAAAAGCTTCCAAAAGAGAAGCCTTCAAAGTTTACTGGCAAAAAAAGAAAGGTATTTTAAAGTTTCAATACCATTCAATTTAGGATGTTAATGAATAATATTTTTGATTTCAAAAATCATAGTAGATATAATTAAAAAAATAAAGAAGTTTTTCTCACTTTCAGTTTGAACCATCTATTGGGAATTTAATTAAAGAAAAAGAGAAACAGTTAGAAATACTTGACATAAGTTCTAAAAAAATACCAAAGATTGATGTTACAAAAGCGTCTAATAGGGCATTAAGACAAGAAGAACAAGACAGGTAAGCAACATAATTTTCCAAACTGAATTTTCATATTTATCACCCGCCCATTGTTTTTGTTGAAATACAAAAAAATTTGAACTCCTGGATGAATTTTACTGCTATCCTATATAATGAAAGGGATAAAAATCATTTTTTAAAATGCTGGTGATCTTTTTCAACTTTGATACAGGTATTTAATTTAGTATATTGAAATATATATATATATATTCAAAGCTTTAAAAAAAAAATTATCATTTGCAACAGGTAGTGTGATATTGTAATGAGGTTTTGAACATATGTTCCCTTCTGTACTTCTGGACTACCTACTAGCATTAAAAAGAACTTGTAATGATTCTGTTCAATTTTCCATTTTTTGTCTGCTAATTGTTTTTTGAACTGATTATTTTCAAATGGTGACATGTTTAGTTAATAGTCATCAGATATAGACCTAAAATGTCTATTACTACTTATGTTTGATATCTTATAATTTCAAATGCTTAAATTCATGTCATTTTGTACTTAACAGATCTAAAACTCAAGATAGAAAAAGCAAGAAGACTCCCAAGAAACTAAAAGGAAAGAGGGCATTAGCATCTCTGACTGGTGACAAAGTGAGGAAGGGTGGTGGCAATAAAAAAAACAGAGGCAGGAGAAGACAATGAAATATATTGACAAATAATATAATTGAAGAATAAACACCTTTGTATAATTTGTACAAATTAAAACTTTAAATTGCCTTTTAAAATTTTATCATTACCAGTATATATATATATGTTTTTTTTTTAAAAATACATCTTTATTTGTAAAATACATCTTTAGTGTCGAAGTCTATATTCATCTTGAAAGTAACATTCATAAATAAGATATTTTAAAAAAAATTGATTGATGAGTATGTATTATTAACCGGCTGTATTATAAAAATCATAACAAACGATGATTTCGTAGTTCATTTAAATCATCGCTAGGGAGTCAAAGGCTTTAGCCTCCAAACCCATTTACACTTTGGTTGAGGGGAGGAGTGCAGAATAACAGTACATGTTGTTGTTTATTTATTAACTAGCAGTGTACATGACATTACTCTAGAAAACCGAGGCACTCTACGTGTGAAAAATGTCTAATGCTTGTACTAGACACCATTGAAGGGGTGTGGGTTAATGGGATTAAGAAACCATTGCTAATTTATGTATTCAGAAGCAATCTTCATTTTATTCATCACATATTACATTTTATCTTAAAAGCCTACTTGGGATAATTGTTAATAGAGAATGATAATATGGACAAGTGTATAGGGTACAGAATTAGCCTTAAAAGTAAAACCACAGTCCGTTATCACATTTAACATTTTCGGTTTGTGGAAAATGTGTCGATTATAATCTGTCCTGTGCGGCAGAGCTTACAATATAACAAGGTAAAAGAAAGTAAAGTTCTAGAGTTTACATTGTTATAACAAAATAATGTTAGGTATGGTGTCTGGACTGTTTTATTATCTTTCTATACACAATGACTATATTGTACAAACACTTTTAATAATAACACTATAAGTCAACTTTGAGTTAAATATGACACCAATTATTGCTTCATTGAATGTAGCACAAGTCAGAAATACTTTAACACATTTGATATATTTAATCCTTGAAAAATAACAATACTCCAGTTAAAAAGTTCGTCAACTCTAACAAATCTACTTAGTACTCTTAACAAATCTAAATAACGCGGTCATCTACGCTTAACAATTCCTCCTGAATTAAACTTACATTCTCTTATATAGGCTAGCTGGACAAAACATCCTATCATTCTCAAGTCTCCTATTTGCTTGTTGGTTCCACCCCCATTCAATACATAATTCAGAGTTTGGTGAACTTAGCAGAATAAAGGGGACATTGCATTTCTCATGTGACTTGAATTCCTCCACACCGACACTATGTTTCTAAACTTTATTTAGTTGTAGTACAGCCCTAACCCTGAACTCATGAACCTACCCACGTCTACGCATCTTCTCGAATTCTACTGTGACACTATTCTTTAGTGTCTAAAATCCCCCTACCTGAAAATTGATTATTATTGAATTCAATTCAATATTTACTTCCTTCTTTACTTTAAAAAGTTCCCATAGCCCTAACAGGCAGTTGAAGTGTAGAATTTATGTTCCTATAACCTCAGCATATGAAGGGATTGTGTGGTTAGCACAACACCCAGCCACCTTAACTTCCCCAGTATGTCTGGTACCCATTGTGGGACGACTGCACCAAATAATACCTGGAAAAATTCCATGGTTCACACAGAGGATCGAACTCAGAACTCTCAAATCGACAGTCGAGTATCTACATCACTTGGCCATCCGTCCCGCTTTCATTTACTTAAGATTAGATCTGTTTCATAATTGTTTTTGCCTGTTGGGCAGGCTGTTTGAATAGTTGATTTTTTTTGAGAAGGACATTTACAGGGACTAAAAATTATATCATTGAATTATCTTAAAAGCAGTGGGTTTATACTTAAAATATCTCATTGATAAACAATAATTAAAATAAACAATACAACTGGTGTAATTGTTAGTAAAAAAAAAAAAAAAAAAAAAAGAAATATCATGAATTATTGAAAATACATTATACAGTTTTATTATCAGGAATTATTATAACAATACTTATGCATTTAAATGGACTTTGCCATAGCTCAGTAAAAACTATTGATCTTGTTAAAAACATTTTAATGAAAACAATAACATGAAAATGACCAATGAAAATCTAATAAGTAAATAATACTAAAGACTTCCTATTCAACATCCTTTTGCTGCTCATTCTTAATAACTTTCTTTTGGTAACTATCTGGTCATTTAATTCATAAATCTATTGCAATTTAAAATAAATGAAAATGCTATTTATATGTGGTAAAATTAAAACTTTCAATTTGTTTATTGAAGATTTAAGAGTCTACATGGCTTTGGCATTACTTATCTGAAAGAAAAAACTAAAATCTTTTTACAACACCATAATCAAATATGAATTTGTTTTAATCTATTTGAATAAACAACTCTGCTGCACGTTCAACTGCAATCTGTATATTTAACACTGGTTAGGAAAAAAAATATTGGATAATCAGTATCTGGAGTTTTGAACCAATGAAAATAAAAAAAAAAATTATAGTAAAGTAAGGGTTAGAGCAGCTGTCTGATATTATGATGGTTAAATATTTAAAAAATGATGTTGACACAAATGAATATTGAAGTCGTTAAGTTTCACAAGAAGTAAAAAAAAAAAAAAAGCTATTGTAGTCTCATATACCTATAATACATAGGTTTTAATAAGATTTTGAACATAATCAAATAAAAAAGACAAATGGCAAAAAAAAAAATTTCCAGAAAAAAAACCCTTGTACATTTGTTTTGTGTATGTGGAAAAAAAAAACGAACAAGAATAATGAATATTTAATTTAAATTGGGAGAATGAAAAAATAAAACAATAATTTTTCAGAAATTAAAATTCTAAATATGAAAAAATTTGTAAAAATTTATTGAATATAATAAAAAATGAAATTAAAAATTATTCAGTCAACTGAAAATTTGTGAATTCAAAATATTCGTATTAATTTGTTGGGATTCAATTCTGTAATCTTGTCTGATACTTCTGTCATTATGTCAAATTGTGTGGGTTATTTTTCATTGTGAAAAAAAAAAACTTTCCGGGTAAAATAGTGAGAAAAGTGATATAGAAGTTATATATGATAGTAGAAATGTGAGAATATGATATATTTATTGATATAGATGTTGGTAAATAGTATTTTGATAATAATGAATAGGATGAGGTATTGTTTTATCTAAATATGGTAGAAATGAATATATTAAATGATTAAAAGTGGTGTTGTTTTGATGATGGAGAAAATTATTGTCATTGTAAGAAAAGAATGTGATATCTATAATATGAATTTTTTTTTGTAGGATAATAAAATTAGTTAAAATAAAAATGAAAATAAAAAATAAAATTTGAAATTCAAAATATTTATGAAAAAAAAATTTTTTCTTACAATATTTTGTCTTTTTTAAAAATGTATGTGTCAATATTCTGATTTAAATAATAAAAGTCTTTCTATACTTTTTCATTAAACTAATTTTTTGCAGTAAATTTATGAAAAAAAACATTGTGAATCTTCCCTCTCATTCCACTTTTTCTTTGTGGCTTTTAAGAAAGACTATTGTAATAGTACATCTAAAAAAAAAAATGAATAGAAATATATACACTTTTGCCCGTTGTTTTTCTTAGTCTCTAATTGCCACAAATCTTAACATTGTATGTTTTAATGAGCCAACTAAAATATGTTTTCAGGTTTGGGCTGTTCTCATAACATTCCATAATACTAACAAATAGCAAGAAACACACTCACATTACAGTATTATTGGAAACAAATGTTTGGTCTTGTTTATTTTTTTATGCTCGTCTCCAGTAAATGAATTGAAATCACAAAATTATTTTAAAAAAATAATTTATAAATCCATAACAGAGAAACAGTATATTTGGCTTTAGTGAATGCATTAAACCGGTATATAAACTTCAACATTTTTGCAGGTAATATACAACATTAGAAAAGTAACACCAAAAAAAACAACTTTTGGATGAATGACAAAACAAATAAGCTAAAAGGCCACACATCATTCATATTATGCACACTTAAAAATCCCACTATATACATACACAAATAATAAGTATACCGTATCACTACAATGTAACAATTAATTGTTATAAAACTACTTTTCTCTCTTGTGGTAACAATTTCAGAATTTTATGTAGCCTTAATATCAATTATTAAATGAATTTTTAAAAACTGAGACCAGTTGTATAATACAATGAGTTCATTAGTGCCCGATAAAGTTAGAGTTATAAAAATATACAAGGTTTAAAAAAAAATAATAAGAGGATGATACCATCAGTAAATAAGTTGTAGTTGTAATGTTAAGATTTAATAAAAAAAAAAAAATTGCAACCTCTTTTGTTCCCTTCTGTACAAGTATACCACAGTATATATTTTACCGGCAATGTATGAAATTCTGGCATTCTATAGAATGCTTAGGCAATGTATAGAATGCCTGATTGTTTTAGGCAAAGTATAACATATCAGTTTTTTTGTTGCATACTTTTCCTAGGCATTCTATAGAATGCCGGAATTTCACATATTGCCGGTCATATACACTATTCTTTTTCTTTAAACAAAAAAAAAATCTGTTTTAAAAACAAATATTTCACTTAACTATTTTATTAAATAAAATAAATCAGTGGGTCTTCCAGATGCTGGAAGTCAGTATAAACAGTTTTCATATACAAATAAAAAAAAAGATAAATTTACAATATTCTATGGAAAAATAAGGTCAATATAAACTTTGTAAACATTTCAAGAGCAGTAGAACTGTTTTAACTAAATAACTAATAAAGCAAGAAAAAAAACCAGAGATACATTTTATCCTGAGCATACAAATAGCTGCTAAGAACAACCAATTCACAATCTAGTTTTTAATAAACATTAGACTCTCAAAACAGTGTGATCAAATATATTAATTTTATTAAAGAACTAGCCAATATCTTTTCTCCAAATGTTCGAACAAGTAATACATTCGTGTGAGCTCTGTGAACCTAATTACAAATTAACTCAGATATATGGAATAAACAAACAATGTTTTAAATCTCTATCAACATAAATCTTCCCCATGCTATAGACATGACAGATTGGAATGGTCTGGATGAAAAACAAAATACAACATTATTTTTTAAGACTCATTTTTGGTTTAAAGAAATAAAAAACTGTACCCATTTCTACGTCTCAAACTACTTATCTAAAAAAAATAATTAAACTGTGTCATCTACAGATAAAAGGTTAAAGAAAAAAATAACTAAATTGGATTAAATGCAGATAAAACAGCATAATTTGGTTAAGTTACTGATAAATTAAAAACCTACTTAAAATAAGGCAAGTAAACTAAGAAAGACAAATCTTCAACAAGGCTTAAAATAATGCGGAACAACAGGAATCATTGGGAATAATGCTAAACTTGAGTCTGGGACAACTGAATCTTTCTTGCATTGTATGCTTTTCTGACTTCATCCCACAATACAAGACTAATGGTTGTGTGAGGTCCAAGTCTAAGATATGAAGGAACCCATCCTTTGTAAAACCCCCAGATGCCTTCGGACTTTAATATTTTTAGGAAGCAATCCAATACACCTGAATAAAGTGTACCTTTACCAGCTGTGGTCACTGGCTGATTGTATAGTCTTGTAGAGATGACATCAAAAGGCGTCATGAAGACAGTAACAAAAATACCACTTACCATGCTAGCAGAAAATGTGGTCATGAAACTGTTGGGTTTAAATACCTGCCAATGAACCAGACATTAAACTTAAATGGAAAACATGTAGAAAAAAAAAGAGAATAAAATTAATAAAAATATTTATAGATGAAATACAGTTTAAGACCAGCATATCTATCAAAAACTTTTCTAGTGAAATCCAGAATTTAAAACCTAAATTATAAGTGAAAGCGAATACTAGCAAAACATTTTCAAACCAGAAAAAAAAGTCACAATAAAATGCATGATTGGACTAAATTTTCTATTTACACTTTAACTTGACAAGCAACAATAAATACTGAGAGCAAAAAGAAAAAGAATGTTGCATCTCTTTGGTTTTTACAAATGAATATGATTTTTTGCACAACAAATATTGAAATATCTTATATCTGAACTCTTCTAAGAATATTTTTATTTGGAATGTTAATTCTTTTTTGTGTAAATCAAATTTAAAGGTAATTATTAAATATTTACTTTAAATTTGTCAATCATATTTTTAGATTCTGAAAAAGTGGAAAGCTGTGCAGCTGAGCCAACTGTTACTCTCATTATAGCACCAGAAACTCCTCTCCACAATCCAAAGGCACCATGATCTTTGTAGATAGTCTGTAATAGCATAAAAAAAAATGTATACAAATTACTCAAATAACATTTTCTGCTCATTAAATTTTTAAATATCACAGAAATATAAAAAAAAAAACAAACAATCACTTTATCATTGAATAAAAACTTTAATTTATAAAATCATTGGCAGTAACCTCACTTATTGTTAATATTAAATCACAAGTTGTTTGCAATGATCACTTTTAATTTAAATTACATATTTACCTTGATAGCATGTGACATAGATTCATGGGGATGTTGGTGACCCACAGCTATTTCTTTATTAGCCTTAGCCTGAAGATGAGTCTTTACCTAAAATGGATAAATAAGAGCCACAAATTTTAATTGATAATTTACATCTATTTGTAATTTTTTCAAAATAAATTTAAGAAAAAATACTATAAAAAAAAGCAACAACAACTTAGATGCAGAAAAAAATAATTCAAGAGCTCTATTAATGTTTCTAAACATGTATAAAAAAAACAGAAAAAAACTTTCCCACTTAAAAAAAAATAATTTTCTTTTAGCAAACATTTTTTTTAGGGTTATACATTACTGTAAAACAAAATTTCACCCCAGCAATAGACAGGATATTAAGTACTAAGCTTTGGTCATTTTTAAACATATTATCCACATGTAAATTAATGTAATCTATTTCTAACACGTAGAAGAACATCTCTTAAATTTTTAGTTTAGCTAATTTGACTTACCATATAAAAAGGGCTGCCGACTATTGCTCCAACACAACCTGCTAAGGCACCTGCAATCACACTTCTAGGAAAACTATGGTTGCCATTTTTATCTTTTGTCAGACCTAAATTAGCCTGTATCTGTAGATCACATTTACATTGGGAATATTTAATTTTTGTATATTTAAAAAATGCAGTTTTCAGGCACATATGCATAAAAGTAAAGTTTGATGAAGAAAAATTATGCCCACTTTTTCTTTAAATGAGTTAAATACTAGTGGTCTAGCTAAACAAACACATTCATTCTAATTCATAATCATACAATATCAGAAAAAAAGATAACTCGTTCTGACAAATTTTTTTTCAGCTACATTTGTCTAAACTAGTCCATGAAAAAGTAAGATTTTTGAAAATGAAAGCTTTTTATATTTCCCCTCATAAATAATCATTTAATCCTAACTTAACTTTACGTCAATGACATAAATAGATAAATATTTAGTAATATATAAAATATATTTTACTTGGTACGTCCCAAGTCTAGTGCCATTCATGAAAAACTGATACCATATTGCTGGAACAAGTCCACTTTGTAAAGCTAATATACCATCATTTCTTGCTATAGTTACAAATGCATGAAAAGCATTACGATAATGAACCTAAAAAAAAAAGAAAAATTAACCTCTCTGCTAAAGTAATACACTTATGACTTAAATATAACAAATGGTTCAAACAAAATAACCATTAAATACAATATTAGTTATCAGCTATTTAAAATAACTGACAATAAACTATTTACGCTACCGAATACTGTCCATGAGCCTGGAGTTCTCCCTGAAGTTGCATGCGTGTTTTCACAACCTCTAACGGGTTGGTAAAGAAGCCAGCCCCACATGTTGCAAGACCTCCTAGAATGAATTCCACTGCTCCATTTGAGGACATAGCTCACAAAATTTCTTATCAAACATATTAAACAAACTATATAAATAAGGAAAGCATCTAATTTATACAAATAGTAATATAATTTTTTTTGATCTAAAATATATATATGTTTTTATTTTGACATATTATAATTGCACAAAAAAACTTCAGTGTTAATACTTATAAACAACAACTTAAAAAAAAAATTTACACAAAACTTTACACATTTTTTGTCCAACTTTTATTTAGCTTTGTTAATTTCTGTATTAATCACAAGCCTTACTATTGATATAAAATTTGCATAGATTGCAGAAACGTTACTTGGCCAAAAGATATTTACCAAATTTTACGTGTTATACTATTTTGCCAGAGATGACAATACAGTAAAATAGATGGTGAAAATTTGTGTTAATATATTATATATATATATATATGACATTTTTTTAACTCCTGAAGAAAATGTAGGAAAAGGAAAAATATTTAACATAAAAAATATGATTTATCCTTTTAAAAATATATGAAAAAGTCCCAATCTATTAGACACTTATAAGTTAGTATAAATAAAAACATCCTAAGAGTAAAAGTTTTTGACTAGTTAAATGCATTAATAGAAATCTAATGTAAAGAAGCATCAGATATATTGAATGCTACTAAATATATAATTTACTTTCACTGTGAATTTTTCAGCTAATCAACAGTATCAAGGCAGTCTAGCATACTCCTCTTGTAGGCTGTAAATTCTTTGGGTCAAAGTTTGGCTTTTACCTTTACACTGACTACATCCCAATACATGCAGCCATTTGTTAGTTCTTATTTTTTCTATTTATACAAGCCCTTTCATTGAATGGATTCTCTATAATCTATTTTAAGAATTCGTCATCCAATAGTGTAGAAGAAATACATTTTTTTTTATTTCATGAAAGTTAATTAATTAGGCTTTTGTAATACAGACTATTAAGCCAACCTGTTGCCAACACTATTGGACAGATAATTGAGACAGAAAGTGTAACGAAATAACGCTGTCTTAAAAACATGCAATTACGGACAAATAAATAATCCATGTGGTAACTATCACACTTACTTCAATTTAAACCGTGTCTAGAAATCATATCTTCGACAAGCAACATATTGGAAAGAAAAATTCAGCATGTAAACCAACTAAACAATCAGCTGATTTTGAATACAGAAAGGAAAACGTGAGATCGTAGAAAGAACAGGGTCATTCTCAAAAAAGGGAGATCACTCTAAATCAATAAGGCAAAGTTTATTTACGTTGCAGTTTTGCCATATAGGCGTTTTCTCGCCAATTGGGCGGTTTTTTATATTTAGACTTCTCCGCTTGAGGTGTGGCGGCGTTTTTTTTTTTTACCTTGATCCAAATATGTATGTACACAAATTCTTTGAAATCAAATATTTTGTCACGCAAAATAATCTTTCAGATCAGAATGTCACAGAGCACCTATATATATTTCTTAATTTTGATATATTCCCTACATGGGCGTAAGTAGCTTTTGTGGCGCCCGTAGTTGGCTCTTAAAATTCTGTACCTCATTTCGAAATCCGAACACCTTTAAAATAAACTAACTTGAAAACTGAACTAAATAACTTACAATACTTTAGAATTCGAACATGCTTTGAAATTCGAACGTCAGACGTGCTGTTTCCTTTATCGTACTTTTAAATCCTTTCTCTTTACAATCATACTATTTTTATGCCATTTATAATTTTTCTATGCATGGTGAAAATAACCGGTATTATTTTTGAACAATTTTTTTAAGCTATTCTAACAAATTAGTACATTTACCATTCAAATGCAGTATCTCATTAAACGTATACCCAAATAGCGGGATTAGCGGGTGGCACCTGGGGTGACTGCTCCAAGCCCTGCACATACAGATGCAGGCTTAGCAGTACTCACGGCCTAGGACGAGATCATTTAGCAAGTGTCATATGCGGGGGAGGGGGTGGGTCTGAAACAAACCCTTAGATTTTCTACTCTTGGGCAATAATAAAACATCCAAGCGCGTACCCCCCTCAGTCGCTATGGCCTGAGGCAGTAGTCACAGTTGCCACTCAGTCCGCTACTGGAGCAGGCCCTAGCGTGCCGGTGGGAGGGGGCTGGGCCCCCCTGCTATTGGCCTGCTGTAGAATACCTGGCCCCTGCTGTAGAATTTTCACGCTATGGGGCTGTACTGGAGTATACCTTGTATTTTAATATATTAAATGTACCAAGTTGTTTGCATATAAATAAAAAAAAATACCACACGAAAAAAAAGAGCTTCAACGTAGCATCGAAAAAAAGTTGCGAAAATGCTAATCGGATACTTTCACTCCACAGAGAGATGTTATAAAAGGATTAAAGATGGCACATTATCAAAGGGAAATGACGAATAAAAACCAATACAAAATACAGAGTTAATACGCCGGACTTTTAATTTCAAAGTATCTCCGATTTCTAAGGAATTAATAGATTTATTTCAGTTTCCATGTCGTTCGAATTCTAAGGTTTTTGGATTTAGAAAGGGGAGGCAACTTTAGGGTCTGTGCCAAAGAGTTGGGGGGGGGGGGGTGAAGCTGATGTCCATTATATAATGCCCCCCACCCACCCCTTCATTAAATTCCTTTACATTTTCCTCGAAGTGGAAGGGAGATTAGTAGAGGTAGCACATTTTATATAATTAGAGGGAGGTGGATTATAATAAGAAGGGGCTGGCACATTTTTTAAAATGATTATTGCGTTATGTAATATGGAAATTTAATAAGAATTGTTGTGTAGAAAGTAGAATTGAATCTAACAATTACCGTCTGCCTTTGTCTTCAGTCGAGTTCGTTTTCAAAGCTGGACTAATATTAAACTCGAAACAAACTAGAAATGAACTGTCAGTGTCATTGTTAACCGACTATATACGTTGCATTTCTCAATTAATAGGACTATCTGCTATATAAAGTCAAAATCTATTCACTATTTTTTTTAGGCTAAACGAAATAAAATATTCTGGTTCATTTCACTTTACTCACGGGTCCATTTTAATTAGTAGTTATTTAATGGAATGTTTTGTTCTATTTTTGATTTAAGCCTCAAACTGAATGTTTTAGTGTTTAAATTTGAAAGGCATTATTAGAATTATTTTGTAGAAGATCATCAACATGCTGGTTAAAATAATTTAATATAAATAATGAAATACAAACATTACTTCTTCATCTAATTACTTGTTTGTTGTGGTGGGACACAAGTCCCATTTTTTAATGCAAGTACTTAGTTGCTATGGTTACATTCATTTTTGTGTTATCAAAATTTCTGAATGAGGTTTTTGCGTGTTACTCGTAATCAGGGTTGTTAATATTGCAATATTGTATTGGTATTGGCAGTATTGCCAATACTTTTTTAAGTATTGGCACGATATTGCAATACTTCTTGAAATTCGATATTGGTATTGGTATTGCCAATACTTATTTTTGATATTGGTATTGATTTTTAACCAATACTTAAAGCAATATTCAATAAGTTCTCTACAACATTGGTTGTGAATAAAGCTGAATATAATAAATTTTTCTTTGGTGTCGCCATCTTTCGAGTGACATTGCCTAGCAATTTTTGAATGAGACTGAGCAATGAATGATAATAGAAATCATATATGATATATGTGGCAATGAGTATTGACCAGTGAGTACTCTAAGTAAAATTGATTTCTATGGAATTTGCTATTCTTTCCAAGCTTTTTTCCGGTTGCATTAAATAATTTTCTTGAGTGTTTATTGTTATTTGCAAGGTATCGTCAGGCAGATCACTTGGTATGCTTTTGGTAACACCTGGTGAAACCCGGTGGAATTCAATGTATGATGCTGTCACCAGAGTTTACAACATTCTCTGTGTAAGTGACATGGAAGTTCTTGACAAACTTTGTGACGAACTTGATATCAAAAGACTACAGCCTGTACAGAAAACATTTGTTAAAGAGTATGTTGCTGTTATGAAGCCAGTTTGCTGTGCACTATATATTTTGCAGGGTGAAACTATAAAAGACATTGGACTTGGTTTCCTTTTACCAACACTTGTCGTGATGAAGGCTCAGTTAAAAGTGTTTCCTGATCAAGGAAAGAATGATCGGCTCGTAGTTTGTTCTCCATTAGCTTCGTGTCTTTTGCATGCCATCGATAGAAGATTTGCAAACATGTTTGACAGCATTGATGCTCGACTGGCATTCGTTGTACATCCCAAATTCAAGTTGGACTGGATGTATGATGATTTGCAGCGTTCGCATCTTATTGAAGTACTGAAGAGACGCGTTTCACAATCACTAATGTGAATCAAGAAATTAATAATTACTTGGCAGACACTTCAGACAGTATTGCATCATTGGATGCCTATCCACATATCCGTAAATATACCTGAATACAGGACTTCCTTCAAGTGCTGCTGTTGAGCTTGAAAGGCTGTTTTCATTAGGACAGCGGTCGGGGAACAGGGGTAAATTACCCCGAATGGGGTAAAAATGAAATTTTTGGGAGTAAAAATGAAACTTTTGTGAGTAAACAGTATATATTTTTAATTTGCTGTGGGGTAATATCAACTTACAAACAATATTTTGGGGTAATGATTAAAAAAGTTCCCCGATCGCTGCATTAGGAGGACGAATATTTTCCCCTCTTCGTTCACGACTGAGCAGTGCGCATTTTGAAATGGTTAGGTCTACTTTTCTTTGCCTGGCTAAGTGGTAACTGCAAGTTAGGTGGCGTTACCCTGTGAACTCTACTGGAATTCATCGTTAGTTTTCCAGATGTAATGCAATCCACTGACTCGGTCTGACTGCTTTTACTATAGTGTGATGTTTAACTGTTTAAGTATCATTTGCTTTTCTATGACAGTCATTTGCTTCATCCATCCATCCATTGATTCATTCATTCATTCACAATATGTGTACATCATACATATTAAAAATCTTGTTGCTAAAGGACGTTAAGGTATGCCGACTTATTTAATAGTAGTTTATTATGTTGTCAAAGACGTTTGGAATCTTTGAGGGAAACTGATGAAGCAAGTGTTAACTATTTAATAAAATTTGGTTAAAAATACATCATCTAAATTAGCCAAAAATGTTGTTATCGTGTATCGATGTAAGTGATATAGAGCAATGAATTACGTATTTGCGTTGTATTCATCGAATGACCCAAATATTGGTATTGGTATTGGCAATAATAAATAAATATTGGTATTGGTATTGCAATACTGGTTTTAAAATTGTATTGGTATTGGTATTGCAATACTGGCTTTAAAATTGTATTGGTATTGGTATTGCCAATATTTTTTTTTAGTATTGTTAACAACCCTGCTCGTAATTCAAATTTTACCTACTTTAGAATAATCTTGAATAATATATATTACGAGGGGATTGGGGTGGGGGTGCAAAGAAATACTAGTTTCCAAGTGATCAAAAATTTAGAACTAAATTTAAGGCTGTGTTACTTATTTTATCTTCGAAGTCTCAACAGCTGGTTGCTCTCAACAAATGGTAAATCGGCTACCTATATGACATGATCTCATGGACTTTTCAGAATCAAAATAACCTCGAATTTTGGCTTTTGTCTTTTTGTCTGGTGTTGGTATTACGACTTAGCATAACGCTTAACAAATACCCAACTCAGGTCTGGGATACAATGGTGCTCATATTCCACCAACTTGCGTAGCCTACATCGAGAGACATACACATTTTCACATTGTAATAGGAAACAATATTATTTTTAGAGCATTTTCGAAAAAAAAAATGCTCTATTGTCCCCGTTTTGTCTGTCTGTCTGTCTGTCTGTCCGTCTGTCCGTCTGTCCGTCATCACCCTAGATCTCAACAAGCATAAGTCCTAGACCCATGATGTATATATCATTTTGTAGGTCTTGGCCTGCCAATAAATGACTTTTTTCCATTTTGCGATCTGACCTCTCAGGGCCGTAAAAGGGGCCTTATAAAGTACCGTTTTTTACTATATAAGCTATATTAATAATGGACCGCCCTATATCTCAGCAACCATAAGTCCTAGACCCATGATGTATATATCATTGTGTAGGTCTTGGCCTGCCAAGTGTACATCAAAAGTCCATTTCACGATTTGACCTCTCAGGGCCAAAATATAAGAGTTTTTTATGTACCGTTTTGCTTATATTTTAAATATAAATAATAAAAGCTAATCAAAGGGGCGTAATCATTATTTATTTTTGTAACAGTTATTCAACATGACTTACTTCCCGTACTTTATATAAACATTCAACAATTGACGGAGTTTTCGGACGATTAAATGACTACAATTTAGAATGTTTCAATTATGAGTCCTATTTCAGTGACCACAAACCACTTGTAGTTAGATTTAAGAGAAAATAATTTTGTTTTCAAATATAAAGAAACGTCCTTTTAATATCTTTTTTCAGATATATGCATTACACAATTGAATTTATAAACATTTCCAAAATTTAAAAATATTTACTGAAAGATAACAAACGTACTGATACATAACATGAAAATGCGCTAACACGTCCTGTGTCCAGAATGGAACAGGCTTAATTGCTTGTTTCCCCTCATTATTTATTTATTGATTTCTTTATTATATATATATATATATATATATATATATATATATATATATATATATATATATATATATCATCAATAAGCTATTTACCGATAATAAATGAGTTAAATAAGTACTCATGTCGTCAAGATTAATTAATCAAAGCAGTGTATATATGTACAATGTTTGTGTGTAACAGATTGTGTGATACAATAAAACAGCCAGAGACTACCTTAGGTTTTTGCGGGCCCTAGACAGAGACTTTTAGAGATAAAAGGGGGCTCTAGGCAAAAATATTCGGTGGCCCAATTGCATCAGGTCTGGCATGAATTCTACTGGAGTAGGGGCTAGAAGCAGTGGAAGGGGGGGGGAGGGAAGGGCGTCGGTGGATGCCAATTGTAACCGGTGTTTATTTTAGTTAATACTACGTTGATGCTTTTTCCTATCAAAACATTTTGGGAGACTCGGTGACGATCTAAATGTGAGTCCGACCTGCATGCTGTAGGTTTAGGGTTTAAATCCAGGAGTGACCTACCTATGTCTCATGTTGTGCCTACATGTAGACTAGGCTATGTCTCATGTTGTGCCTACATGTACACTAGGCTATGTCTCATGTGGTGCCTACATGTACCCTAGGCCATGTCTCATGTGGTGCCTACATGTACCCTAGGCCATGTCTCATGTGGTTCCTACATGTACACTAGGCCATGTCTCATGTTGTGCCTACATGTACATTAGGCCATGTCTCATGTGGTGCCTACATGTACACTAGGCCATGTCTCATGTGGTGCCTATATGTAACCTAGGCCATGTCTCATGTGGTGCCTATATGTAACCTAGGCCATGTCTCATGTGGTTCCTACATGTACACTAGGCCATGTCTCATGTTCTTCCTACATGTACCCTAGGCCATGTCTCATGTGGTGCCTACATGTACACTAGGCCATGACTCATGTGGTTCCTACATGTACACTAGGCCATGTCTCATGTGGTGCCTACATGTACCCTAGGCCATGTCTCATGTGGTGCCTACATGTACCCTAGGCCATGTCTCATGTTGTTCCTACGTGTACAGTAGGCCATGTCTCATGTTGTGCCTACATGTACACTAGGCCATGTCTCATGTGGTGCCCACATGTACACTAGGCTATGTCTCATGTGGTGCCTACATGTACACTAGGCCATGTCTCATGTGGTGCCTATATGTAACCTAGGCCATGTCTCATGTGGTGCCTACATGTACACTAGGCCATGTCTCATGTGGTTCCTACATGTACAGTAGGCCATGTCTCATGTTCTTCCTACATGTACCCTAGGCCATGTCTCATGTGGTGCCTACATGTACACTAGGCCATGTCTCATGTGGTTCATACATGTACACTAGGCTATGTCTCATGTTGTTCCTACATGTACCCTAGGCCATGTCTCATGTGGTGCCCACATGTACACTAGGCTATGTCTCATGTTGTTCCTACATGTACACTAGGCTATGTCTCATGTGGTGCCTACATGTACACCAGGCCATGTCTCATGTGGTGTCTACATGTACACCAGGCTATGGTGGGGTGAAAAAAGATTAAAACAAAACCCTCCCACTAGTGTATAGGCAGTGTATAGGCAGTGTATTTACGTACAAGTTGCACAAGCTATAGCTTAGGCCCTCACCCCACTTTTGTTTGTCTAGTGAGCGATTGTCATACATACTTAAATATTTCACACTGACATGATATAACATCTGGACCTAATGAGCACCGTATCTCAAATAGCTTAAGGCCTTACCAAGTCTACACCCGGCCCTGTGTATCGGGTCAAGAGATGAACATCTCGTCCGTACAGGGGCTTTAATAATAATCCACGGGTGGGCGTACTACTACGTAGGTCCAAGTACGGGCCTGCTTGATCAGACCCCCCCCCACTCCTAAACATTCACGCTAAGACGTTTACGTTTAAATTATATTGTCTCCATCTACCTTCTCTTGATTAGAGGTGGTCGTGCGGTAAAGCGCTCGACTATCGACCTGAAGGTATCTGGTTCGATCTCCGGAAGGACCAAGGAAAATGTTCAGGTCATGGCTGAAGTCCTCGCTATATCTTCCGTGGTGCCTCCATAGCTTTATTGCACTATCGGCTATGGTGGGGATGAAAGAAGGGCACCATAAAAACCGTCCCATTAGTGTTTATAGGATCTAAGGGATTTCATCTCATCCTTACAGGGACTTCACACACACCTTAACTTGTTTCGCCCCTACTTTCAAATGAACCCATCTGTGTCCCACGATTCTAAAACCTTCCCCACCACTGATATACACAGTCAGGCATTTAAATGTATTTGATATATTTCGGTAACTTTATGTCGTAATACACGGACAAATAAAAGTATCACACAAGAGTTTAAGTTACAAACATGGTTTATTGATTTGCTTTCATCGATGCGGCCCTAAGTTTGTTAAAAAGGAACTTTGAACTACAAAGTTCCCCAGAACTATCCGTAATATGGTTGAACCTATTTACAAAACAGCATTATTTCAAACAGAAAACGTCAAAATATAAAAACAGTAAAAAAATATATGATTAAAAAAATACATATTAAAACAGGAAGATACCGTATAGTTTAGTTTAAACATCAAACAATGATTCTGTCAACACTGTACACTTTTTTTTTTAGCTCATTGGAATGTTATGTGATTTTACTGTAATGGAAAGGGGGTATAGGAGGGTGGGGGTGGGGTGGGTGAAGGACTTAGTTATATAAAGCTCAGTGGGGTGGAAGGAGGAAGACTAGGGCGATACAATGTAAGTCTAGCCAGGGTTTTAACCAGCCACTTTTTTTTTATAGTTGCTGATAGGTATCTAACTAGGTTGAATCACTGACTGCGTTAAACTTTGTGTGCAGACTGAACACACACCTTGTATACCTTTTCTTTGTCTGCTGTATGTACAGTAAAAAAAAAAAACGTCTACAGATAATAGCAATTTTGGTTCAGACTTCAGAGGTAGATATTATCACATTGAATAAGTAATGTATTGATGTGGGCCATGTGGGGATACACACAGAGCCGGATTTACAATTTATGGGGCCCTAGGACAACAAAAATTTGAGGCCCCATTTTGAAAAATAAAAAAAAATTGCAAAGTTTTTTTTTTAATTTTGGTATGCTACTCGACATTTGGCACCCCCACCCCATTTCGTGGGGCCCCTAGGCCACGGCCTAGTCGGGCTATCCGGCCCTGGATACACCCAATGTTGTACATATTCTAATAACAGCACAAATATGTAATATATATATATATATATATATATATATATATATATATGTTATATACAAGCACAAATATAAATATATTATTATATACATAGTATAGTCAAAATACAAAGGCGTGATAAGGCACATACTATAATTGTAATAAGTGAATGATACAAATAAGAAGTGAGTTGAACAGTTTAAAATATATAGCAATTAGTATGTAAAAAAAATTAACAAAGTAAAAATAGGTCATGAAATGAAAGACATTAAATGTTGGCCTTTGTAAAGAAAAAAAAATAAAAATGTGAGAGAATAAGAAAAAGGAGTAAATTACACGTAGGCCTTCTCTTTTCTTCTAAGACAATGCATACTATTTAGTCTTATAATCTCGACCACAGATTGTAATCTGTGATCTCGACTCTCAAAGTTGGAGTCTGAAATTCTTTGATTTCATTTCACAATTCTATTAGAATATCTGAAAAAATGCATTTTTGGACCATTCATGTTAGATTTGCCTTAAACATAAATATCGTACACATTTCATAGTCTTTTATATAAATTATTATACTTATATATCTTTAAATATTGCAATAATAGATTAATATCAAAAGCTTGTAGTAAAATGAGGATATATGTGGTATATATCTGCATGGTAAATATTATTTGATTGCATTCATATCAGTTTTCTTGGCAAGATGAGCATCAGTAGCTCTGATTCCTTCGCTGTCGTCATTAGGAAGGACCTTTTTTTTTGTAATGCCTCAGACCACAAGCTGATGGTGTGATTCATCTCATCCAGAATGTCTGGAATCCATTGAATTAGGTAGAATAAAACACTTTTTAGTGCTCCATACTATGAAACATTGAAGACGAAAGTTTTTACTGGCCGGTTAAGCCCCAAGCTGGAAATAAAAATCAGTATGGAAATCAATGAGATTAAGTAAAAAAATAGTTTAGGTAACCTAAATTTTTTTTTCTTGGAAGTTTTGATCAAATAGCATAAAGAAAGGATGTATTTGTTAAGAGCATCCCCATTACAATGATTTCAGTCATTATATTTTGTTTTGTGATTATTTGTTTTGAAAAAAACAAACAAAAACAACTATTGGCTAGTATTAGGTATGAATCAGCAAAGAACTCTTTTATCCTAAAAAATGAGTAATTAAACACCTGTTTTAATTTCTTTCTTATATAACTGATACTACATGTAATAATCTCATTTTTTACAGTTTAATTTTAAATGCCCATTTTATAAATCTGTATTACAAGTGTATCAGCGCCATGATAGATAAAATCAAGTTAACTATGAAGAAATACAATTTTTCATGAAATATAGTGACACAATAACAGTAGGATTATTATTTTAATTAATTCACAAATTACTGACTGATAGTACACCAGAACTATTGTTATCGAACTTACCATAAAGCCTTGAAGGCAATCGTTTTTATTTACATGATTTTATAGTCATGCATTTTTCTAAATTGTTATACTAAAAGTGCACAATGTAAATAAAATGAATACATTTCCTTACCTCCACTAAATTTTAAGATAAAACGGGATTATCCAATGTGTTATCTGTACCTTCATCTTCTGATAGATAATTGTCTAAAAACTCGAAGGCTGTGTCTGTAATTTTCCCTATTAAAACATAACATTTTTGTAATTAAGCTCTGCACCATCTAATAAGCTCGTATTAGAAAAATTGCTTAAATCCATTAAAAATCTATTATCTTTTTAACTGTTTTGACAAAATAAAGACAAATAATTAGCAAACTATAATTTGAAGTAGAAGAAATTCAACAAGTTTAATTATGTTTACAGTTTATTGAATGGAAGATATTTAGTCACACGTCCATTTTATATTACATTCTTTTAAAAACAATTTTTCTATTTCTGTTGGCACTGTCATGTAATAAACAAATAAAATAATATCAATTATTATTTTGTTAAATAAAAAAATGTATTTTCTTACCAGCATTATTTACATCATCCGCTGCTAATTCATGATGACTGATTTTAGTTGCTGTCTGGATTTCTTTAGGCTTTTTTTCATCCAAGTTTATATTGTGCCTGCTCTCAGTACTGAACAATGCGTGACTATGAAGTGAAGATCTGACTTGAGAATGACCAAATGGCACGTTGTCCTTAACTGGCTTTGACCTTTCAACATCCGAAATTTCTGGCAAGACTAGAGTGTCCACAATCTCATTGACAACATGTTCATCCATCTTATTGTCATTCAAGACAGTCTTTTTTGTTTTATTGACGGCTAATATCTCACTGTAGGCCCCGCTATCAGTACTGGAATTAGACGATTTGGTAACTGCATAAGACTTATCAGACTTGCTTGAAACTAAAAGTCCACTATATCTGTATTCTCTGTGGTCCAGCTCAGCCTCCATTTCAGGTAATTGAATGGAGTCCAACACATCTGTGAATGAAGGATGAGTTTTCTGGTCATCTGTTTTATTATTAGCCAGAATTTTCAGACTGTCGGTTGAGGGTGCCGTCTTATCTGGCTTGGAGACATAGGTTGACACAAGACCAGGTGTGGCATTGGATTGTGAGGCCCTCTTTGGCGATTTCATGGCTATCAGGTGGGGAGCGTTTGGCTTATCGATCGAAGTGGAGCTTTTGCCCAAACCAGAATCCGTAGAGAACGCTCTGTTGTGATAAGATCCATGGACATCGTCCTGAGTAGCCTTGTTTCTGTTGAGTCCACTCAGGCCCTCGCTGACCACCAGTTTTTGCTTGTCGTCTTTAATGTAGGTAAAGCTTTCTTTGAAAGAGGTTTGGCTGTTTCTCTCTTGTGAAGAGGAGGATGAGTTTTGCTTCATATGATGGAACTTGTGGGGAACGGGCGGCTTGGAAATTTTGTGCACATCGCTGTGGGACCGTTCAATCTTATTGCCAAACATAAAGTTGTCATTGCCGTACATATAAGGGGTGCGCTTTGTTTCTAATAACTTAGATCTTGGTGCGACTCCATTAGCAGCGCCTGTTGAGTAAAAGAAAATAGATATTATGTTAAAATGTTAATGTCATAATGGTCAATTAAGAGAATCCTATAAATGTATGATATTTCCCTAAGTCTTTGATTCTCACTTTTTGTATAGAACTCAGACTTTATAAAAAGATCAAGAAACTGGCGATTAGAGACTATTAGCTTTAGTTCCAAGGAATCAGTTTTAAATATGTGATAAAATCAGGCTGAAGTTCTCATATTCTAATGCCGATTCATTCACATAAAAAAGTTCCGAAATTTCCCATTTCCGATATAACATCCCATCACTACAGCTATTACATTCACACTTTATCATTAATGGCTGATTGTCATTTATAAAATGAAACCTACCTCCCAAGGCCGGATAGTCATATATCTCCATCCCCATCGGGCTGTAGCCAGTCAACATTGTCGGCGGCAGATCATGCAGAGATCCCATCTGTTGGCTGTGGTAGATACGTTGTGGTCCTGGGACAGGCACTGTTTCAAAGAAGTGTAGATGTTTATTATTGGATACGATATAACATGTAATATAACATACGGGGGGGGGGAACGAGTTCTTTTTTTTTTTTACTTGTTTCTTTCTTTGTTAGTCTTTTTGACTTGGTAATCAAAATACAATAAACTGAGTGTTTTACCTTTAAGGATAATTTAAAAAAAAAAAACGAACTAGAAACCAACTTCAACTAAATACATTTGTCTGATCTAATATACATTTTTTTTTTTTTACTTTGGATTGTTTAAATATTTCAACTAATACGTGATTAAATCACCGGACTTCTTTTAACTACAGTAAAAATATATACAACATTGTAGTAAATATATACAACATTGTAGTAAATATATACAACATTGTAGTAAAGTTCCATTAAACCCCTAAGGGCTCATCGGGGCAGATGAAGTGTAGGATTCATCTGTTTCAGTAACCTCAGCATATAAAGTGATTGTGTGGTTAGCACATCGCCCAGCCGCCTTTACTCCCCCAACATAAAGTCAGATACCCTTTTAAAGCTGGGTAAACTTGGGGACTTACACAAAGACCTGAAAAAAATCCCAAGGTTCTCACTGAGGTTCGAACCACGGACTCTCCGGTCGACAGTCGAGCGCCCTACACCGCACGACCACATGTCCCCAATATACAACATAGTACTATCTCTAAAAGTCTCTGCCCATGACCCCGAAAAATCTAGGAAAGGCCCTGGAAATCAACAGACCAATGGTATGCGAGCAGAGCTAGACAATGTACAATGATCTGTATTATGTAAACATTAGATAGGCTTGCACTCCAGCTATTTTTAACGAAAGCATTTGTTAGAGGTTAATGTTGGCATATATTTAAAACAAACGATATTAGTATTGGAATTTATTTTAAATATTCATTTTTTAAAAGAAATAATACAAATAATGAATTGCTTCAAAAATAAACAAAAAAACATGCAGTATTTTAATATTCAGCAGATGTAATACTTCAAATTAGTACAGTTAAACATTTAAGTAAAAAACTTTTGGTTACGAAATGTGTCCCACATCAATCTAAAGCCATTCTAGGTATTAGACTACAATAATGGTTTAGTGAAAAAATATGCAAAGAATGATGTTTAAAAGACAAAAAAAAATATGAAAACAGAAACAAACATGCAATGCGCAAATATATTTAATATATAAGCCTACAAATATTATTAGTGATTGTGTAATATTATTGTAAAACATCATGCAATATTTATGGCTTTAAAATACAGCATGCATCTAAGCTGAAAATGACATGAAAAATTCTACATATGTTACGAATTGCTACCCAAAAAAACCCAGAATGCAAAATGTTTGAAATATCGCCTTACTGAGATAGACATTGCTATGACTGGAAAACAACATAGGTCTTTGAGGAGTGTAAGGAATTCCTGCAAATGTGTATAGATACATTATTATCTTTGGTAGAGATAAACAACATTCGGTAAGTTGGACGTTTGCACACACGAAGACTTCACCGAAACAATGATTTAGATGTATGTATAAATTATAAAAGAAGCTCTTTCATGCTTGAATTAGAACATACATTGAACAAGATACTTTTAATATTATAAGGAATGTAATCGTAATAAGTACATTCTTTAAATAATTTAGTTGATGTAATTTTAACAACATACTTTGGTTAGCATAACTTTTGACGTCATATTTTAATTGACGTAGCTTTTGCAAAATCATATGTAGTTCAGAAATGTTAATTTTTAACAATATCTTAAGTTTAATTGAGTTATTTTGTTGTTATCTTTAGTCACCAATTTAAAACCTTTGTCATTCACTTGATAATAATTTGTTCAAGTTATCTTTTGATACCAGAATAGTTTATTTAGATAGTTGAAACTAAAGGGCATGTGATGTAATTTAATGCTAATCTTTTTCAAGCAGTTATTTAAATAATCATGTACTCACTCGACTGTGACCACCTCTCTGGCGTGGCCCTTTGTAGATATGAAGGGGGCATATCCAACATTGGCTGTGGGTTAGATGTATGCATGTAATAGGCAGGTGAAGGAGTGACTGCATGCATGCCAGGAGCTCCTAGCCATAGCCCATTGCCACTAACCTGGGGATATATATATATATATAAATAGTCATTATGGTCTTGGGTGAAAGTAGTGAGGTGGACTCGGTATTGGTGAGGTAGTGAAGTGGATTCGGTATTGGTGAGGTAGTGATGCGGACTAGGTATCGGTGAGGTAGTGATACTGGATGGTTACGGCTATGTGCAGGGCCGCCTCGGGTACAATAGTTGACACTCTGTATACGAACGTCTAGTAATACAATTTTAAGTTAGAGTGCTCTATATTGCAATGGTGGCCGAATGCGGATCTTAAAAGGCGTCTGCCAAAGTAGCCAGTTTTTTCTTCCTATTATGCAGTTACTTTCGTTCACTAAATCTTCATAAAATGACAATGGCGCGGCGTTTGAAATTATTTACTTTATAAAATACCGGATTACGTCTCTAATCTACCTGGTGAATAGCCATCCCTATTATTATTATAACAGGACTCGAATTGTGAACAAGAGATTACAATCTCATGTCTTACATAGAAATCAATGGATGCATGCGAAAACAAACTTAAAACGAAAAGCCAAATAGAAAATGTTTGAAATAATTATTAAGTCAAATCAATAAAAGTGATATCCATATATTAAATAGCTAGAGAAGTGTAATACACTAAAATACAGAATTAATTTTTTGAGATAATTACTGACAAAGAGTTCTCGTAAATATTGTATTGATATTAAAAATAACACACCAATGAAGTGATATGATCAAAAGAAACAATACCATAAGGTCCGCGGTTAAATATACAAGTGTAATGAGAGGATAAATACATACAAGATACATGCATATGTTCGAATCGTAAGATTTGATGTACCTTTCTTAAGCCAGCCGAACAAAGAAGCTCTTAGATTCATGGTAGCCAGAGGACCAGCAGTGCTGTTTTTTTTTTTTAGTGTCTGAGAAAACTGTTTAGTTAATGGGATCTTCTAGTAGAGATCATACCGAGCTCTATTTATAGATCAGATGGCATCTTTTCATCCATAAACAATAGATGGGATCTTTTTATTCATAAACAATAAATGTATCTTTTCATCCAATTACAATTCACAACAATCAGCGACAATCATCGTTTGAAGAATAGCCTATATTTTTTATGTTAAGTAACTGTATACATTATTATACTATTTAAACATGAAACATTTGAACCATATTTTTTCTATAGGACGGATACTTAGCAAAAATAACAACAACAACAACAGCAGCAACAACAACTGTTTAATTGGCCATTCTTTCTGAATATGTCCATTGTGCCTCTCTCCCCCCCCCCCCCCTTAATGTTTATTGAGGCTCTAGGCAAAATAGCCTATTGTGGCCCTATTAGCGTTAGAATTAATAGGAATAAATACTCGAAAAAAAAGAGGGTGGTGGTTGCTTGACGGTCGCCTAGTGAGCCTATCCACGAGGACGATCCTGATTGTATCACATTCACACTACAGGCCCTGCGGCCTGAAGAAAGATGCACGCCGTGCATGTACACACCTTTGGAAACTGTACATCATGATTTAACGTTGAGTTCTGGCCGACGTTGGGAGACACACCGTGATGTCCAGGATAAACTTTACCGGGTTCATCTCTCTGGCGACGTTTTGATTTACTGTCAAAAAAAAAAAAACACGAAATAAAAAAAAAAAAAGAAATAAGTGAAAATAAATATTAAAACTAAGTACTGAACAGGTTAAAACAAGTTGTTCATTCATTGCCGTGAATTCCTTAGAAAATTAAAGTGTGTAAGGAAAGTGTCATAAGCGGGTGTCGTTGTATGTGTGTGTGTGTGTGTGTGTGTGTGTGTGGGGCACTGCCATGAAGCAGCTCATTTTTGTTTATTATGTATTAGTTCTGATAGAAAAGGATGCAAAGATGTAGGTTCTAGGAGTGTCTTTAGGTGAAAGGTTGTTAGCTGTCGTGATAATTATAAGCATATTTTTTCCCCTCTTTTTGTATTGGTCTAAACATATTTCGTCAGTTTATAAATATCTTTTTTTAGAAAGATTTTAGGGGCTTACGGTGAAAACAGAATCTTGTATATGTTTTGATTGATCATGGATTCAAAGTGATCGCCAAACATTTTTTTTTTATTTTGGTGAAATATTCGCGTATCGCGACAAATCTTTTACCTTGAGGTCAAGTTTCTTTGGGGAAAAAAAAAGGGGGGGGGGAGAATTATTTGCTAATTTCAAACTCAAACCGGTTGTAAACAACCACTTTATGACAGAGTTACGGGTCCTGTGCAAATACTCCACACTCAAGCTTTTGGTTGATCGATATGGGCGTTGAGGTTAGAAAAAAAAATACCCATTTGTTAGCATAGTTAAGATCAGTTAAAAATGTAACGAAAATGTAGTTAACTATTCTGAAACCAGTGAATTTATTCAAATAATGAGAGGAGCATGTTGAGAAATACCTACATAATTTATGCTCAAGTTGCATTATCTGTCGACTGATGAAACAACAATAACAACAACGGAGGAGAGAGAGAAAAGTCTTACGTTCATCTACAACATTTACATATCACAAGTTTCTATCAGGTGACTGGTGGTAAACAGTTCAGATTTGAGCTTGATTGTTGTAAGCTCTGAAATTTGTTTATAAACATTTAGCTATTTGGGCAGGGTTAGCCAAACTGGTGGATTTTTTACCTCAAGGCATAACGGGCGCACGCCCTGTGCCCTGAGCTCAAAAAGCCCCCTATCTCCCCCCCCCATACCATTGCCTTTTTTATTTTTACTTTCACTGACTCTCTTTTTAAGTCTTTTTAAGGTGCCCATTTTTTCTGCTCTCTTGGTCTCAAACAGCCCCAAACTATTTGCGGGCGTCAGACAATTGATCTAAAGATGATAGAGATAAAGGTAAACGGGATTTTAGGCCACGACTTTAGATACTTCCATCTTTATGTAGACACCTGGCATTGGTTAGGGAAAGTAATTACAGCTTTAATAGGATACCTGACAATTGTTAGGGAAAGTAAAGGCAGCTTTAATAGGATATCTGACATTTGTTAGGGAAAGTAAAGGCAGATTTAATAGAATACCTGGCATTTGTTAGGGAAAGTAAAGACAGCTAGGATACCTGGCATTTGTTAGGAAAAGTAAAGACAGCTTTAATAGGATACCTGACATTTGTTAGGGAAAGTAAAGGCAGATTTAATAGAAATCCCGAGTCTCTCACTGAGTTACGGGTCCTGTACCATCAGGTCGACTACCGAACTCATACACCTTAAAATAGCCAATTTGTGTTCTATGTACACTACACTATTTACTACATAGCTAACGAATATTCGGTCTTCACACTATTTAAAGAATTGTTCCTTAATAAAATGAGGAATAATTTTCTTTTCAGCGCAGTCCACTTAGAAAATTTATCTTAAAATGTGTAGCCCACAGATTAGAAATTGTGCTGTAACTAACAATATTTTTAGAGCACTTCGAAAAAAAAAATGCTCTATTGTCCCCGTTTTGTCTGTCTGTCTGTCTGTCCGTCATCACCCTAGATCAGGGGCGCCGAGAGCCAACACGGGCCCCAGGGCAGGACATCATTGCAGGCCCCTTAATAAACAATGAATCGTGAAAAAATTGACATGGTCGGGGCGGCCGGGCCCCCTTACAGATGCGGGCCCCCTGGCAATGACCCCGCCTGCCCCCCTCTCGGCGTGCCTGCCCTAGATCGCAACAACCATAAGTCCTAGACCCATGATGTATATATTATTTAGTAGGTCTTGGCCTGCCATGTGTGCAGCAAAAGTTCATTTCGCGATCTGACCTCTGAGCGCCGTAAAAGGGGGCTTATAAAGTACCGTTTTTTACTATATAAGCTATATTAACAAAGGAGCGCCCTATATCCCAGCAACCATAAGTCCTAGTCCCATGATGTATATATTATTTTGTAGGTCTTGGCCTGCCATGTGTACATCAAAAGTCCATTTTGCGATCCGACCTCTGAGGGCCGAAAATGGGGGCGTATTAAGTACCGTTTTTTACTATATAAGCTATATTAACAAAGGAGCGCCCTATATCTCAGCAACCATAAGTCCTAGAACCATGATGTATATATCATTTTGTAGGTCTTGGCCTGCCAAGTGTACATCAAAAGTCCATTTCGCGATCTGACCTCTCAGGGCCAAAATATAAGAGTTTCTTATTTTACCGTTTTTGCTTATATTTTAAATATAAATAATAAAAGCTAATCAAAGGGGCGTAATCATTATTTATCTTTGTAATAGTTATTCAACATGATTACTTCCCTCTCTAAATTTATTCTTATTTATACGCGTGGAGCAATATTTATGGCTGTAACCCGGAAAAAAAAATACGGATTCCGTCCGGTGTAACCGTAGCCGTACACGAAAATGCTCTAAAATGTCCTTTGTCCGAAACGGAAAAGACTTAAATTGCTTGTTTATTCTAGCGTTCTTTCGTGTATCATTTTTAAACATACAGTTAAAACTAAACTAGTTGTCTGTGCCAAGAAGTCGAAACACGTTAATGAGAGCAGCATTTGGTATTAGAATCGTTTTAATTGGCAATGGTGGGACTATAATAAGATAGGCATACAGTGTATGCCATACACACAAGGTTATCATAAAGTTTTTGGAGGCCCTAGGCAAAGATACATTCGGTGGCACTAGGCAAAGATACATTTGGTGGCACTAGGCAAAGATACATTTGGTGGCACTAGGCAAAGATACATTTGGTGGCACTAGGCAAAGATACCTTTGGTGGCACTAGGCAAAGATACATTTGGTGGCACTAGGCAAAGATACCTTTGGTGGCACTAGGCAAAGATACATTTGGTGGCACTAGGCAAAGATACCTTTGGTGGCACTAGGCACAGATACATTTGGTGGCACTTACTGAAATGTAAAAATTTGAAAAGGGAAAAAGTGAGATTCAAACTTTTGATTTGAGTGAAATAGTGAAGAGAATGTGTTAATAAAGTTTTCAAGATCTGTGAAGAGGAATTTACATCTTTGGTAACAGTCCCTTAAATTATTCAGCAGGCAATTACATATACTGTGTAGTGTGCATGTACATTGCACATGTACCAATAACACAGCTCAACAAAAAAATTTTTTTTTCGAATTGCCAAGAATATTTGAATGAATTTATAGCGATTCATGGGTGCTGATTTCAAAACTGCCACTGCTTTTGCTGAATTGGCTCTAGTTTCTGAGATATTGGACAATCTTGAAAATATGATTGTACCCTTTGTGTAAAACAAATGCAATACGTTTGGTGTCTGTTGTTTTATTTAACTATACCAAGTTATAACTTGGTTTATTTTTTTCTCTTTTATAGCTGCTTTCTAAAGACATCATGAGTTCATCATGAAGATGCTGCAAAAATAATCCGAATGTATTCTGTTACATCTGTGGAGAATACATGATTGAAAAGCAAAGAAGAAATATAACTGACTTTGTGTAGCAGGCATATTTGACTTATTTTGGTGTGAAGCTGGAAGACCAAGACAAGTCTTTGGTTCCCCATAAGGTCTGCAAAAACTGCGTGGAGAGCCTACGGCAGTGGACAAATAGTGAGAAGAAAAGTCTAAGTTTCGGTGTACAAATGATATGGCGAGAGCCGAAAGACCATTTTGGTGATTGTTATTTTTGTATCGTGAATGTTAAAGGCTTCAATCGCCACAAGAAATCTAAGTGGGGTTATCCTGATCTTGACTCTGCAATGAGACCAATTCCACATAGCAGTGAAGTTCCTATACCAGTGTTCACTGGATTATTAGAGCTTTCACCATCAGACTCCGACGAGGGGCAAGATCTGGAGTTTTTGGGAGGTGAAAACAGTGGAAGCGATTATGAAGGAAGTTCTTCAACACCTCAACCATTCAGCCAAGAAGAACTCAATAACCTAATACGAGACCTAAATCTGTCCAAGCAAGCATCTGAGCTTTTAGTGTCCAGGCTCAATGAAAGAAATTTTCTCAAACCAGAAGTTAAAATAACATTTTATCGGAAAAGAGAAGATTTTCTTCTTCAATATTTAAGTTTACTTTAATGACATCCCTGGACTTCCGCTCCAAATGGGACTACAAGACTACCATTCCGAAGACTGGCGTCTTTTTATAGACAGTTCCATCACAAGCTTGAAATGTGTTCTGTTACACAATGGTAACCGATATGCATCTCTTCCCATTGCTCACTCAACAACACTTAAAGAAGAGTATGAGAATATCAAAACAGTATTGCAGAAAGTCCGTTATTATGAGCATCAGTGGTCAATTTGTGTTGATCTAAAAATGGTAAACTTCTTGCTTGGGCAGCAGTCAGGATACACAAAATACCCATGCTTCATGTGCCTTTGGGATAGCAGGGCAAAGCAAGATCATTGGACAAGAGTAACATGGCCTGCAAGGGAAACCATAACTGTAGACAAAAATAAGATCATTCTCCCACCGCTTTATATCAAATTAGGTTTAATGAAACAATTTGTTAAGGCTTTGGACAAATCTGGCAAATGCTTCAAGTATATTTGCAGATCATTCCCCGGATTGAGCATGGAGAAGCTGAAAGCTGGGATTTTTGACGGTCCTCAGATTCTGAAACTCATCAACGATCGACATTATACTAATTTCATGGATCACCTTGAAGCTTCTTCATGGAACAGTTTTGTTTCAGTTGTCATGAACTTCTTAGGTAATAACAGAGCATAGAATTACGAAGAACTGGTGCAAGTTATGCTCGCTAACTTCAGAAACATTGGAGCAAATATGAGCACCAAGGTACATTACCTGCACAGTCATTTAGACAAATTTCCAGGTAACCTTGGGGACTTCAGTGAGGAACAAGGCGAGAGGTTCCTTCAGGATATGATGGTGATGGAGGAGAGATATCAAGGAAGATGGGACATACATATGATGGCTGACAACTGTTGGAGCCTCCAGCGCAATTGCACCAACGACACATACAAAAGGAAGTCGAGCAAATAGCGATTTGCTAATGCATTACTATAGACAATTAACATATTAATTAATTAATTAATTAGACATAATTAGTTTTTCAAATGAAAATGTTTTCTTCTATAACACTATTACACATATTTTTGAACATATTTCTGCATGACTATTAACAGTTTCATTACTTTTTGTTAGTATACTATTATACTTCATGTAATTGACAAATTCCAAACACGGTGCATACATTATTTAATTAATTTTAATTATCTCGTAAAATAGAGCCAATCTAGCAAAAGCACTTACATATTCTAAATCAGCATGGTTGACTTTGTATAAAATGATTCAAATATCACTGGCAACGAAATCACTGTTTACCAGTGTAATCTTTTTTTTTTTAACGTCGCCATTGCCAGCATGGTAGGGTGTAGTGTGCCTACCACACCAACATTGTTGGCGGCGCTGATGCACGTCTGCCATGCCTACAGAGCGGCGGGGTGAGTGTGCCTGCTATCATCTGCAGGGATGGCAGAAAGATGGGTTTTAATCCTTGCCCAAACCGGCCAGACCAGCAGGTTGTGTGTACTGCCGATCGGCCAGAATGGCAAGGAAAGGGGTTTTTCCTGCCACTCGGACAGAGGGGAGGGTGTAGTGTACCTGTACCCTCAGCCGGAAATGGCAAGCTGCGCAGGTGTGCTTGAGTGGGACGGAGTGGAAGGGTGTTGTGTGCCGACCACATCCGTCACCACCGCCAGCTGTGAATACTGCGGTCTCGGATAGTCCTCATTGACCACAGTACCACCACCCTCGCAAGTAATGTTTTTTTTTTCCTGACTAGAGAACCCCTATGATTCATCCCCCGTGGATCATGGTATGTCTCAGACCAGAAAGAGAGATCACAAAATATCATGCCAAAATATTCTGTGATACTCCAGTGTAATCTGTGCAGTATGTAAGTCTATTAGCCGGTGTGTAAAGGTACTTAGTAATTTTAATAGTTATAAATTACTTAACAGTACAATAGTTTTTATATCATTAACTTAATTGAATTTAAAATTAAATATACGTTCCATATGGTCAGGATTTATTAATGTTTTCGCTGATTACAGATACTTACAAACAAAGACAATCCATTGTTTTAGCAGGATTCCGTTATTGTGTCCGAGTGAAAGATTTTGAATGTATATATATAAAAGAGATGGACAAGTTTACTCCCTTTCCTTTTGTAAGAACACTAAAAGTAGTCACCTATTTTTTTGTGCGAACATGTAACACATTTTAAAAATCTGTGGTTTATTTCCAAGGAATATGTAAATGAAATTCACTTCACAACTTTTTTCACCAAGCGTAAATCTAGAAACCAAAACAGTAAGCTTATATTAAAATGTACTTAAAAAAAAAACAACTCATTCGAGCGTTTCTGATATATATATATATATATATATATATATATATATATATATATATATATATATATATCCTATAATTTGCAACCAACTACCGTAACAACAAACCAACAACAACAGTACATCATTTAACAAAGAACATATGCAAAATACTGTAGTTATAGACTCATCAAAGACTTTTGTTAATGTACTCTCTCAAACAAAATGTCGCCAAACCTGGATACCTTATGTAACCAGTACACCTAACCTTTTCCAACAAGAGACATTCAGATCCCCCTAAACCCCCACCTTCTCTACGACTTCATCATAGCTGTCAGGTCATCTTATCTATAAACAAACATAGTCTTCAGGACTGCAGTGTCTTGCCAATAATGACATTGATCAGGTCGTTTGCCATTAAGACAAAGGTCAACGAAACACAACAGAAAATCTGTAGACAAGTCCCCAAATGACCGTTTTTCGAAACTGTTTGACCACAAAAAAAAGTGCAAAAACAGAGTACGCTTGTGATATTCTTCCTTATTTGAAAACAAACTTCTCATGTTATGTCGACATAGCCAGACATTATATTTCTAAAGCTTCAATCTATATCGTCGTAGCTTCATGGTATATTATGTTGCCAAAGTATTTTGTCTAAGCCACATGTTATATCGGTTTATTTCAACTCATAGTCAGGTGATGTTTAAACATTTTGTTGACAACTGTGAGTTACTTGCATTATTTTGAGGACACTAAATTCTAAAATAACTTAAATGTCTAATCCATGAAATATTTTTTAAAAAATATTTCTAACTGCTCAGATTAGGTTTCATCTATCGGGGAATAATAATATATATAAATGTTCATCGACCTAGTCATAACATTTATTGAAGAACCAAGTCAGTGCTGAGGATCAGGGGCTCAAATTTCGAACAATGTTTCCAATGGGGTATTTGTGTTCTATGATGAAAGCTACCAGGGCCAATAGACACGGACCGACTGCCACATGCAGACTGTTTCAATTAGGTAAAAAAAAGACTATTATTATCATTAATAATAGCCGACAATACAAAAAGTAGGAATTTAGCTAAGAATTAATCTTGGCGATTTAGAAATCATCACATCGAGAATTTTGTCATTAAATCAAGTTCAAGTTGACATTAAATTTTAATGATATAATAGATAAAAACGTGACAACAAGATACAGGTTGTAAAAAAAATATGGGAGTGCTATGAGGATCCAGGAAATACGACTTTTTCAAATATATGTTATATCACTATGACACATCTTAAAGTCATCTTTACGTTTAAAAGAAACTTGCTGTATTTATCCATTCACTGTTATGAATATATAACTATGACCTATGTTACATTTCAAAACCCCACAATATGAGCTACAAAATATTGATGAAAGTAATATATTGAATACACAAAAAACCACATCTAAATAATAATAATAATAATCCAGAAGGCTGAATTCAGTCTGATAAATAAAAAAAAAGTTTTTACTGTTAGTGTTCTTAAAAAAAATAATTAACACCTGAAGTAAGGGAGAACCGAGTCAAACTTGACTGCAAAATTAACGTATTCCTGTCCAACCCTACATGCCAGCTACTAAAATAACAGGTCCGCCCTCCCTGTGGTACGTGAAGGAATTGAGCTCTGTAGGGACCGGTCTGTATTTATTTTATTTTTGAGTTGCAGCAAGTTACATTGTTATAACTATCATTCTGGATTGGCTTGTGACTCAGACCACATTAAGTCAGAATCTAACACAACAAGGTCCCTGTTTTCTTTACCTCGGAGTCAGATATTGTCAATATTTGTTTTAGTATTACCATTGGCTTGTTCAGGAATACACAATACTTCCTACTAAGATAAACATTTTGGGTCGACACTACAATCCCGCAGACGACTCGATGTACAAAAGAGTGAATTTGTAATGGAACAGTGATTTTAATAAGTCTGATGTCTGGCTCAACTTTTTTTTTTTTACTGATATCTCTAATAGACAATCGACTTAAATACTGAATTTGCAATAGGTCATTTAACTAGAGTACTGAGTCTATAATAGTAGGCCTACGTTCGACTTGAATTCTAGGTTTGTAACAGAACAATCAATTTAATTATTGGTATCGGTAATTGGAAAATAAAATTTAATATTGAGTTTGTAATAGTACAGATAACCTAATTACTGAGTTTGTAATAGTACAATGAACCTAAATACTGAGTTTGTAATTGGGCAATGAACCTAAATACTGAGTTTGTAATAGGATAATGAACCTAAAATATGAAAAAGGCTGAGCATTTAACTCCTGTCCATAATAGATTATCCATATTAGATTAAAACAGCGCCATATAGACTTTAAAATATGTGCATCATTTCTGTGTACACATATATTTCACAATGATAAAGACAGCCTAAAATCTGAGATTTACATAAAAAAAATCTGGCTAAATGTGGAGTATCAATTGACATATACTAAACAATATTTACAAAAACTCTTCATAAAAATGACGTGAAGAGAAGAATATGGCGGTGCTGAAGTCCATCCAAGTCTGGAATGAAATATTTTCTGTATATTGTCAACAACGAGATTATGAAAATGATAAACAAGCGAATTATGAGACAAATATACAAGCCGAGCCCATACATAAACAGTACACATGTGTACATTTAAACATTAAAGCGTACACTTGAAGAACATTAATTCACAGTCTCATGCACACACACACTGTTCATGGGCGTACATGCAGAGCGGTCTTAACAACGTTTTGGGCCCCGGGCAATCCTGTATATTGGGGCACTACGAAAACTGCTTAAAAGAATTATATATAATTTATCAATTATCATGCCCCCCATACTCTCGTGGGCCCCCCGGGTGGGCTTAAGACGGCTCTAGCTACACATAAGCAAACACACAGATAAACACATTTACTAGTACTCAAACATACATAAACAAAACACATACACACTTACTAATACTCTAGCATGTACAAACACAGCACATACACACTTACTAATACTCTAGCATGTACAAACACAACACATACACACTTACTAATACTCTAGCATGTACAAACACAACACATACACATTTACTAATACTCTAGCATGTACAAACACAGCACATACACACTTACTAATACTCTAGCATGTACAAACACAACACATACACACTTACTAATACTCTAGCATGTACAAACACAACGCATACACACTTACTAATACTCTAGCATGTACAAACACAACACATACACACTTACTAATACTCTAGCATGTACAAACACAACACATACACACTTACTAATACTCTAGCATGTACAAACACAACACATACACACTTACTAATACTCTAGCATGTACAAACACAACACATACACACTTACTAATACTCTAGCATGTACAAACACAACACATACACTAATTAAAACACATAGACCGGCACGAATACATTATAATGATAATATAATTCATGCAAGTATAGTACAAACTGAACTCAGACATATATTGACTTATAATTTTTTCATCATGACTTAATGGTTTAAATTATTATGTCAAGTTAAATAGGCCTATGTGTAATTAAATCCGTTACCATAATGAAAAACACCAAAAAAAAAACAAAGTAAATGAAACAATATTATGTTTAACACCACTATTGTTTAACACGATCTGCACAGATTTTCCCCACAAGTTATTACAAAAGTTCTCAGACCAAAACTAGTTTCACAAACGTCTTTAAATTCCGAACATTCCAAAGTAACAAATGCGCATTAAGTCCAACATTGGTTAGAGAATTTATACAATTGACAGTCAATCTAAAAATAACTTCCCGCTACAAAGAAAAAAAAATCAAAACCACTGTAGTGTATACTCCAAAAAAAAAAAATGTCACAGAACAATAAACCATATAAAGAAAAAAAAACTGGCATTAAAGTGTGACATGCAGGAGATATGAGAGGCACACCTCTAGGGTACGGCCAATAAACTCGTTTTTTTTTACCGCAGGCAGACAAACTGTACACATGGTTCACTTAGAAAAGTATCCAGAGTTTTTGTTAATGTCTTGCTGATCTAGTACGAGGTATGAGGGGGTTTGGTTACAGATCGCTTGTCACAGTTGAGACCGTGGAAAAATCTTGTTACAGGAGGAAAGAGAGAGAGAGAGAGAGAGAGAGAGAAAGAATAAGCGAGACGGGGAGATAGGCAAGGTAACAAAGGAAGGGAGCAACTAAAATTAATTATTTAAAAAAAAGACACGTGAAATAATATGATACCAAATCATCCTCGGGCATTATAAATTAATAATAATGTTTACACGTTACAATTGAGCCTTACCGAACAAAGAAATATTGTTTAAATACTCGTAAGTCTGACTAAAGAAACAATTTAAATACACAGTCTTAAAAAGAAATGCTAAATAAACATGTTTAGTCTGATTTTGGAACATAACTTGAATACTTTTTAAAAATCGTAATATTTTATGTGAACATTTTTCCTATTTTCGTTTCATTTCACAAACAATGTTATACAATCACCAACAGCTAACAGCCAACAGCCAACAAAACTTAAAACAAACAAACCAAAAACATCATTATTAGTTTTAAAAGAAACAGTAAGTTACATTGTCTGGTTACTTTAAAGAAACAGCAAGTTCCTTGTGTCTGGCTACTTTAAAGAAACAGTAAGTTACATGTGTCTGGTTACTTTAAAGAAACAGTAAGTTTCTTGTGTCTGGTTACTTTAAAGAAACAGTAAGTTCCTTGTGTCTGGTTACTTTAAAGAAACAGTAAGTTCCTTGTGGCTGGTTACTTTAAAGAAACAGTAAGTTCCTTGTGTCTGGTTACTTTAAAGAAACAGTAAGTTACATGTGTCTGGTTACTTTAAAGAAACAGTAAGTTCCTTGTGTCTGGTTACTTTAAAGAAACAGTAAGTTCCTTGTGTCTGGTTACTTTAAAGAAAGAGTAAGTTCCTTGTGTCTGGTTACTTTAAAGAAACAGTAAGTTACATGTGTCTGGTTACTTTAAAGAAAGAGTAAGTTCCTTGTGTCTGGTTACTTTAAAGAAACAGTAAGTTCCTTGTGTCTGGTTACTTTAAAGAAACAGTAAGTTCCTTATGTCTGGTTACTTTAACCTGCTCTTGATCGCCCTCTGTATGCCCCATGTCCCCCCCTCCAACCCATGTGAACGACCCATTCCTTTTCAAAATTTGTAATCAATAATCCAAAACCTTTTTGTAGATACAGCCTATTTCATTTGATTAAAACGGTCTTTTTGAAATCTACCTCGTTCAAGTGAAAGAAAATATCAAGTGAAATGTGTGGCTACTATGTCACCGGTTTATATTTGCTACGTAAGCAGAAATATAAAATAACCCATTTTAAAGTGGTTTTTTTTAAAGTCATCGATCTGTGAAAATTTAAAGGCTAGATTCTGTAGAAAATGTTTTGCTGTTTTTAAATTATTTAAATGATGATTAAAAAAACACAATTTGAATTAATTTACGATGCTAAGAAAATGAAAATGAGTTTGCTTATATATTTCTCATGGAGCAATATCAGTTCAGTTAATCATAAAATAATTTTTTAATATGTACATATGTTACCGACAACTTTTATGGCAGATTAGAATTGTTTCTAACAATCACCTTTTACTGTTTAATGTTTTTTTTATATTCTAGTTTTATTCCAAATGAATTTTAATGTTGAAATATTCAATAGCATTTTTTTTGGTCGTTGTTCTGAATCAAAGTTGGCAATAAAATGTCAAAAATGAAATGGCCAAGATTTAGCACACTTTCTACGAAACTATCGATGTATTGAGCATCTTTGCGAAAATATATTAAATACCGTCTTAGTGCTTTGTCGTTTAGCTTAAAACGACACATTGTGAGAATTAAAAGTTCGGAGAAGTATTTGAACAGTGTGGCGTCCTATCGACAAATCATTTTTGTATTTGTTCAATATGAAGACAGGATGACAGTTTGAAATTCAATGGCATATTTCACGTAGCCTACTTATTTAGGTCTTAAAGCGGTAGACCAGGAGCGCCGAGAGCCAACACGGGCCCCAGGGCAGGACATCATTGCGGGCCCCTTAATTAACAATGAATCGTGAAAAAATTGACATGGTCGGGGCGGCCGGGCCATCTTACAGATGCGGGCCCCCTGGCAATGACCCTGCCTGCCCCCCCCCCCTCTCGGCGTGCCTGCAGTAGACTAAAAAAAAACAACTTTTTACCAGTCAGCATTCAGACAATGACATACTTAGAATATTTTTTGTTAACGTAGATTAATTATACTACCATCTTGATATCAAACAAATACAATTTCATGACCTTACATGATACATTTATGTAGTATGACGGATATACATTTAACATGAATTGATGTTTGGACTTACATACACACAGATTGTAACCGCATAACAACTTATATATATACACATATTATAACCTTATAACAACTTGCACAAACACTCAAAATGGGCATAGCAACATTTTGACTTAATAAAAACTCAGTTGTTGCTAAATATATAATATTAAAATATGTACTCACGTCTCACACACACACACTAGATTAGAATATTATAACATGTACTCACACACACAAATACACTAGATTAGAATATTATAATATGTACTCACACACACATACACTAGATTAGAATATTATAATATGTACTCACACACACACATACACTAGATTAGAATATTATAATATGTACTCACACACACACATACACTAGATTAGAATATTATAATATGTACTCACACACACATACACTAGATTAGAATATTATAACATGTACTCACACATACACACATACACTAGATTAGAATATTATAATATGTACTCACACACACATACACTAGATTAGAATATTATAATATGTACTCACACACACACGTGATGTATGACAACTGCAGCCACCACCAGAAGGATGATCCCGCCCACCACCGACCCGCCCACTACTGCTCCCATCTCGTCATCGTCCATGACTTGCTTGTCGGTTTGTTTGATTGTTGACCCTGAGAATAAATTTAAAAAAAATTGTTAAAGGCAATACAAGAGTGGTGGGAAAATGACATTAAAAATCTAATATCTGGATCAAATAATGGACAACGATAAGTGGATGATAAGTTACAATAGAATCCGATAAGTGGATAAGTTAGAACAGAATCCGATAAGTAGATGATATACTGGAATAGAATCTGATAAGTGGATGATACACTGGAATAGAATCTGATAAGTGGATTATGCACAAGGCACCGGTTTCTAGGTAATTAAATACATACCAGTTACTGGAAAATGCTAAATATACCGTTTACTGGATAATTCATTGACACTAGTTACTGGACAAAAGTTGTTGTATTATATAAATGAACACCAGGTAACGTAAATCAACCAGAAGACAATTATTGTTATCCGTTTAATTTACAATTCAGAGTCAATGGCAATATCAGTGACACACATTCAAGACTCAATCGCCATAAAAATGCCAGAGTGATAGGTTGCTTTGTTGAAAACCAAATACATGACACTTTGCTGTTTTCTTTTTCTTAACGCCTTATTTCACTAAGTCTTGGTACATTGATGATACATTTTTAAAACCTATTTAGTGAGCCAGAATGCGGCTCTCATCGATCGACCTCATGAAGTTTATTTTGTCAAGAAATGTCCATTCTTATGAAATGGCACTCGCGCATTTTTTTTTTCTTAAAATTAGACAGTGATTTTTCAAAGATGGATTGAATGAATGAATTAGTGAGTGAATTAGTGCGACTTTCAATACAACGCAAGAAAGGTTTTTATAATCCGGGCACACTTGTAAACTTAACACTTCTCCAGTAGCCCAATTGGATTGGTTCTCAAAGAAACTATATAGTATACACACCAAAGTCCTCGGATTTACTGAGGCATTATGTACACATCTATAACATCCGGAATGAGGTGTGTACTTGCAGTACACTACGAAGGTACCGAGGTTTCTAAACTTTTCTTTATGTGCATTTTCTTGGGACTCCTTACTATTAGTACTTTCTTCATTCTCTTAGTAACATAACAGTACAGCATTCATAGCACAACAGTGCACCATTCATAACACAACAGTACACTATTCGTAACACAACAGTACACCATTCATAACAGAACAGTACACCATTCGTAACACAACAGTACATCATTCATAACACAACAGTACACCATTCATAACACATCAGTACACCATTCATAACACAACTGTACACCATTCATTTTAAAACAGAATAGGTAGACATAATAAGCTTCGTTACCTTCCACTAACAGACAATTAGGAGACGGATGGTTATGTGGTAAAGCGCTCAACTGTCAACTTGAGGGTCCCTGGTTCGATCTATGGGTATTTCAGGTCATGGTATTAAAGTCTACGCTATGGTGGGGATGAAAGAAGGACACAACAAAACCGTCCCATTGGTGGTTTATTGGATCTAAGAGATTTCATCTCATCCTTGCTGTGACTTCACACACTTACAGCAATTAATTATTAAAATATAGATAATGGTTCAAGAAACTTCGTTATGTAAACTGATTGTTTAGAGTTTAGAAGGTTCCGAGAGATTGGGAAATCTTGTGCTAGCTAATCCATTGATGAAATTGGTGTATTGTGAGTCTACGTATGTGTGTATGTGTGTGTGTGTTCTCTAGTAACAATTTCTATTCAGTCAATATGTATTTTTTGTAACAAATTACACGTTGTGCTTGGCTGTGTATGTTTTTAGTTACATCTTACATGGACGTAATCTTCTCGCATGTGTACATGACATTTAGCCATGTAAGCAAACTGTACAAATAACTTGTGTATATATTTATTTTTTTGAAAAAAAAAGAAAGATCCTTGCTGGTTTGATTTGCTTACTATACAAATGACAAATTGTGCTAAAGGCAGACACACACATATCCGAACAAGCATCTACTACATGCTAATGAGCCATCCACATCAAGGGGCAGTAACTCTCCTTCTAATGAAGCTAATCGCCCATCAGGTGTATGTCAATGTTTGCACCCCTCTTCAAACTACAGGTAGCTATTAAGTCAGGTATTCAGTGGACGATGTTAACAGACCTAATGTATCGGTTGGTGGACTAGAGATTCGACTCGACAAGTGTTTTTTTTTAATAAAGTTATTTGTGTATAGAACTCTTTATTTTTCATTTTGATTAAATGCCCATGACAGTTTTTTTCCCTCCTCGTTAGTTCTAAATTCGTATCAGCGATACGGTTTTAAACAGCCAAAAAAATAAAATAAAACTGTATCGGCGATACGGTATAGGGATCACGAAACACTAACTTGCTTTATCATAAACCAGGGTGTGTAATGATAACTTGTCATAGACCAGGGTGTGTAATGATAACTTGTATATAGACCAGGGTGTGTAATGATAACTTGTCATAGACCAGGATATGGAATTATATCTTGTGATAGACCAGGGTGTGTAATGATAACTTGTATATAGACCAGGGTGTGTAATGATAACTTGTCATAGACCAGGATATGGAATTATATCTTGTGATAGACCAGGGTGTGTAATGATAACTTGTATATAGACCAGGATGTGTAATGATAACTTGTCATAGACCAGGGTGTGTAATGATAACTTGTATATAGACCAGGGTGTGTAATGATAACTTGTATATAGACCAGGGTGTGTAATGATATCAAAGCCCAGGATATTGAGTGATACAGTGTATCAACTGCTTCTTATTTTCCGATCGCTCTCACTCAAACATGGATGTCCAATATGTAATTGTCGATGTATAAACATGTAAACAAAGTTGGCTGGCACACCTATAGTACATGTGTTTGGATTTATGCTTAGCTAGGCCTACATTATGGAGATAGTTTGCGGTGTTTTGGCTTCGTATGCTGATAAGATGATGTTCCTGCAATAGGGAGAGGAATACACCCAAACATGTATGGTTAATAATTATATCTTTTGTCTGAGTTTTTTTCTTTATAAAATGTGTTCCCCCCCTCCCATATATATCAGCAATTAGAAAAATACATCTGATTAAAAAGGGTTGTTAGATTATTACATCTGGAACGCATCCAAAAATTATAGGGCTTCTGACAAGCCCTTCTGGTCCTCCCCTTTCCCTTACAGTTAAAGAAAAATAGTTAAAGAAAAATCAAATTTTGAAAACGACGGCCCCATTCCATTCCCCAAATCTTGCAGCCCCCTGACAAGTGGTCGGGCTCCCACTCCCCTCGCAACGGCCCTGATCACTGGTACGGTTTTCAACAAAAAGTATGTCATCATCGTCCTATTACTGTATCGCCGATACGGTTTAAGCACTGACCTTTACTTTTTTTTACACGATTCAAATTAAATATTGAACATGTACTTGATTTTTTATGTAACCGGAATTATACTCATGTGCTCGTTTCTTGTATGGTATTGTTTTCTGACCTGTCCGTGAATACTTTGACATTGTCAAAAAATATTGTCTTACATTCAAAGACTTTCTTATGGATAGACAAACTAGGCAATAGCCAGTGCCCCCCCCCCCCTTCCACCGCTAAAGGGTGTTAATAGGTGTTAATAGGTGTTAATAGGTGTTAATGCCTATTCAAATTTGATTTATCTCTTGAAGTTCAGCCGTGGGCCCCAAAGTCATAAGAAGGTAAGAGCTATCATGAATACAGTATACCATTTATTAAATACCTTTCTTACACACATCTATCATGTACACAGTACACCATTTATTAAATACCTTTCTTACACACATCTATCATGTACACAGTACACCATTTATTAAATACCTTTCTTACACACATCTATCATGTACACAGTACACCATTTATTAAATACCTTTCTTACACACATCTATCATGCACACAGTATACCATCTATTAAATACCTTTCTTACACACATGCACAGTAAATGTTTTGAAAAACAAACAACACTTACCCGAGTTACTTATTTATATCCTGCTATGCACATAGAACTTGATGATGAGAACATAAGTCTTAGAGAATGAAATAGTGCTATTGAATGAGAGAATGAAATCACACAATTATTGTAATTCACAAGTTGAAACTTTAACTTTTCCCCCCCTTCACCGAAGTCAATATGTAAGAAAAAAATACTAAATTGGAAAGAAAAGTCTAATAAATAAATGCACGTCTATTTAATGCGAATGGATAAATTCGCGTCTATTTAACGCGACAAAACTGTCCACAAAAGAAAATTGAAACGGGGAAAGTGGAAACGTTAGATTGGATAAAAAAAAAATCAATCTTTTGAAACCCAGTTCAAGCCAGAAACACCCAGCACTCAGTCTTTTGAAAACTAACCCCAAGTTTTGACACACCGTGAAGTGGGGTCCGTCCTTTGTATCACAGACCATGAAGTGAGGTCCGTCCTTTGAGATTTAGCACAACTATCACACATCATGAAATGAGGTCCGTCCTTTGAGATTTAGTACAACTATCACACACCATGAAGTGAGGTCCGTCCTTTGATATTTAGTACAACTATCACACACCATGAAGTGAGGTCCGTCCTTTGAGATTTAGTACAACTATCACACACCATGAAGTGAGGTCCGTCCTTTGAGATTTAGTGCAACTATCACACACCGTGAAGTGGGGTCCGTCCTTTGAGATTTAGCACAACTATCACACACACCATGAAGAAAGGTCCGTCTTTTGAAAGTCAACCCGGGCTACACACCGGCAAGTCCAGCATAACCAAGTGAATGGAGGGTATTAATATTAATGGGACATGGAGACTTGAAAAGAAATAAGAAAGTGGATAAAGAAAAAGTTAGGGCAATGCCGGTGTGCTTTAGAGAGTTAGGGACCGTTGGGGACTTTGTTGTAGTCATGGATACTGTTTGTGGAGTGATCGGAGTAGGTTACTATACTACGTGAGGTGGGCATTGGAGATCGTAAGAAACAAAGACAGACCCATGTACATATAATAAAAACAATAGGTCAAGTGTCAGGGCAGGCAGTACATGTACATGATTGACAACGTTGACTGATTATGTAGATTAATCTAAAGATTAGCTAAGCTAGTGGTATATTACTGACTGATTATGTAGATTAATCTAAAGATTAGCTAAGCTAGTGGTATATTACTGACTGATTATGTAGATATATCTAAAGATTAGATAAGCTAGTGGTATATTACTGACTAATTATGTAGATTAATCTAAAGATTAGCTAAGCTAGTGGTATGTTACCTAAGTGTGGAATCGTGAATGGGGTTAACGCAGCACCAGTCGTAGCCATTTAGATTAATCTAATTAAATAAGCTAATAATCATAATTGATTAAGTTATCCAAGCTATCAAAAATAAACGATAATGTAGATAGCTCTAAGGATTAACTAAGCCTACAATCATAAGGGATTATGCTAATGGTAACCGTAATTAGCACGGCAATTATGCATTACTTTAACCGATTGACTAAGCTAACACTAATTATTCACTCATGCTTTCTAAGCTAGCAATCGTTAGTGATTGTGTAGACTATTTAACTGATAAACTTGCTAACAATCATGAAATATTATGTTATCTAAACTAGCAATCATGAAAGATTTGATAGACTACAATAACTGATTTAGGTTCAAAATTATGTAGACGCAATCATAAGCTCATAAACTACATGTCGAGTATTCATAGAGACCAGTATCAAACAAAAAGTGGGTAAATCCAGAGCCATAGCCAGCTATTGTGGCGCCTTGTGCAAGTTAAATCTTTTGGAGCCCCCCCCCCTCCAATCGGAACAGTGTTAAAAGCATTAAAGGGCGCTCTTTCGTTCCCACGAGACCCTCCCCACACTACTGAGTAATTCTACCTGCCCACGACTGCCATCATTGGTTCGCGGTGAACGTTCAAAAGTTTTATCGGTATTTTCTCATTGAATTTGACTATGAAAAGACCACAGAAGACAAGTGACCTCATGTTTCATTAAATCGCATAATGGCATAATAATGCGATAAATATTTCGCATGCAATTTTTTTTAATTAAATTTATTTCAATGAAAGGGGGGAAAAAGTTTAAAACACACACACACACACACACACACAAACCCAGCGATATTTAAATGTGGAATTCAGGCAATTTTATTCAACTTGTAAATAATTAGAAGAAAAAAACAACCCACCTATGTTAAGGGGGTGGGGGTGGAGGAGTGCCATATATTACATGTGATTTGTGAATGAAGGTAGACGGAACCGCAGGCATGTATGTGACCAACTTTCTGTTGCAATCTACCTGACTTTGTTAGCTGACAAGTCACACAAATTTAATAAGCGAAAAACGTAATGTAATAACAGTGAGAGGAGTGGTGGCCAGTGGTGGACCCAACCTAAAGGTGTTTTATGGGTTGATCCCTGACATCACGGATTTTAAAATAAAATAATAAAATCGTTTTGAATAAAAATAATAAAACAAAAAATGCGAAGTTTAAGTTATTTTTTAGTTTTAAATGTCATAGAACGTTTTATGTTTTACTTATTATAATTATAAAAGGCTTTTTATTTTGAAAATATATTTCTATAATGCATTATATTTATAATTATATCTATCTATCCATCCATTCATCCATCCATCCATCCATCCATCCATCCATCTATCTATCTATATATATATATATATATATATATATATATATATAATTCTATGAAGAATGGTTTAATGGCTTGTTCAATTGTGGTTTAGCGAAACAACAGGAACAAGCAGTCTACAACATGATATGATGTAAAATGTGTGCAACAGGTGGTGAGCAGTAATATATACATCTCTATAATCCTACGTATAGATTATCACTCGGCTTTCACGAGCCGATGGCTGTTAAAATGAAGAATCAACACAGACAACATTACACATACACACACACAATATTACACATACACACACATACAATAGTACGCATACACACACAACATTACACATACACAACATTACAATATACACACAATATTACAATACACACATGATTACACATACACACACAATATTACACATACACACACAATATTACACATACACACAATATTACACATACACACACGTTACATATGCACACACAATATTACACATACACACAAAACATTACATACACACACATTACTCATACACACACAACATTACACATACACACACTATGTTACACATACACACGCATTACTCATACACACACAACATTACACATACACACACT
>JAGDYQ010000114.1:3247972-3385484 GCA_021962125.1 Bulinus truncatus
CCTCTCAGTTTATCTACGGGTTGAGAGTCTCTTGAGCCCTTGAGACGCAAGTTACATATAACGGGTTTCTTTTCTGGACAAATCTATGTCAAAATTGATTTTTACTGTAAAAAAGGAGAATTTAAAGCCTAAAGCATATTATATGAATGGTGAAAATAATAATAAAAAATAACAAGATAAAATTAGCATTGAAAAACAAAATGAAAACAATCCTCTGGATTTTAGTGCGGTGGAAGTAGTTCGAGTTTTAGTGCGGTGGAAGTAGTTCGAGTTTTAGTGCAGTGGAAGTAGTTCGAGTTTTAGTGCGGTGGAAGTAGTTCGAGTTTTATTGCGGTGGAAGTAGTTCGAGTTTTAGTGCGGTGGGATTGTACGTCGTGAAAAGTCAATACCGTGATCTTCAATTAAGCCATGGTCCACACATGTTATTGAACTCGTGTGTTAAACTTTGCTAAGAAAAAAAATGAATAATGCATTTTGTATTACATAGTGTTAAAATGAAACCTGTTACTTTGGCCAACAATTTGTCATATTGTAAAACAAATGTGGCAGATATTCTTGGTTTGAGAGTTGTAGACATTTTCTTTAAAACAAATCTGGAGAATAAATAAAAGAATGACCCAAGACCCGGATGTATCCGGTGGGAGACGTGCATTGAAACTCATAACCCGGTAGCGCTTCGGTAATTTTATACTGCTGTTAACTGAGTTCACACTGAAAGACAAATCTTCTAGGTCTAGGATGTCTATCATCGTTGGTTATGCAAGTAAGGTCATCCTTAAAATTATATATCCATGACATCCAGATAATGGTTGCAATTTTCACGGATGACTACACATGGGACTGCTAATGCTTCAACCGAGAATGCTACGTGACTGGGAGTCAGTAAATGTTCTGTGACTCTCAGTGAACCTTACGTTACACGGTCACAGAACGCATCACATACAAAGAAAGGCGATGATGTTAATAGTGTTATTCAGACTTAAAATGGAGCCTGAACAAATCTTAAATACAATTTAAGTATTCCAAAGTCAGATGGCTAAATTTTAGGAAAATAAAAAGTTATATGAACAGTACGTATTGTTTTCTAATACCTTGTTAGAGCTGGGTGTAATGGTCTTAAATTTAGGTTAAGATTTATAACAGACAGATTTAATAACTTGAGAACCCGTGAGATCAAACTCGATGTGTCCCTCAACATCCGGGAACTGACATAAAGGCCAATGGCAAGAAAGCTAACTGTCTGGTCCACCCCGTGATCCAATAGCATGGGGCACTCGAATAACACCTGATCTACAGATTTCTCAACCTCTCTGTTGTGTCGGCAAAGGGAATTTACATTGAGCCCTCAATCTCTCAAAGCACGCACCTACATGACAATGCCCAACTGGGCAATAGGTGCCTGCTCGATTCTCCCCAGCCCCCACCAAGGGGTCAGTTTTGGGCGGTTTTAGTTTCTAACTGCAGAAGAAAGTAATATATTGACCACGAATGAATACGACAATAAGACAAGACCCAACACAATTCAATGGAAGTTCTACATAGTCATCTTGTGTACCCAGCAGATCAGTCCTGACTGTTTGATATAGTGTGACCGCCACAGTTCCACCAAATACTTTTATTTCAGTTAAAATGAGACGTAGGCTACTTGTGTGTTTGGGCAATTTTCTGTGTGTATGTGTCTTAGTCTGTTTGAGTCTGTGTGTGTGTATGTCTGTTTGTGTGTTCGCCTTATTATACAAGAAATGTATATGGTGTTAGTTACTTCATCTGCAGCAATCCCCCCAACCCCTATAACCCAACACCCCTAACCCCTGTTTAAACATACGTAATACCTCCACACCCTCCCTTCACATTTTTTTTTCAAGTCGAAGACGTGATTGGTTTGTTAAGAATTCGAAAAAGAAAATCCACTTTGAAGTCAGCAGCAAACACTCACTTTGTATCACTTTACATTGACATATTGAATTAGGGTTAAAAGTATACTGGTAGAAATATTACCTCTTTATTTAGTTTACCTTTTATTCATGTATATATTCAACCTATGAGTGAGACAACCATTGCTATGACGAGCGCCACTGAGAGTATACAATGGGGAGGTAATTCATGACTAGAGATGGGCTACTGCCCCTGAAAATTGATGATTAAAATTATTCTTGTTTACTTAAGACAATGAACTATGATCTGTCAAATGTAAATTACATTCTTTTTTTTTTTTTTCAAATTCTCTTCTTTACTTTCTGATAGCCAATGAGAATGCAAGAAGAGCTCAGATACGAAAACTTACTGGATAGACACGTTGATTTAATTTTGAGTAAAGCAAACGAAGCAAATGTTGTACAGAAATCAAGACTATGAGAGTCAAAAGAAAAGATTATTATGAACAACCAGTCAATGTTGAGTTTCCAGAAGTGGTTCTCACACTTCTGCGATTCGCGACCTGCTAAGAAACCTATTCGGCGACCGACCACTAAAGAACTAAAAAATAAAGGAATAAAGAAAGAAAATCTAAAATTAATTGGACATTTCTTGATTAAATAATTATTACAGTTTTTGCCGACACACTTCAAATCAGTTCGCGAACTAATCAGTGGAGAACTAGATATATATTTTATACAGTTATTCGGCACTTCGTGTATGTCTGTGCGTCTTTGAAATAAACATTTTTTCTCTATTATTTAATTATTTTGTCGTTTCATCTTTGCAAAAATGAATATGGTGCGGCTATTTAAAGTATGTGACTCTTATCAACATCATTCTTGGCCATCATTGTAGTGGAGATTGAAAAGAAACTCCAATACAATACAGACAATCAAATTGTAGAGATTCAACTCACCTTCAGTAAAATGTCCACCGTATGAACGACTCCAGGAAACTTCATTGATCATTTCTATATGTTGAAAAATAAAATATAAATAAGATTTCACTAAACTGAATCTTAATTTTATAAACTGCAGAGTTCTTAAAATCAGGGAACCTATTCACTGACCGCTGTCCTGTTTCAAAGTGTTCTACACTATGAGATGAACATTTACTATAACGCAGCGGTGTATGGAAGAATTTGTCCTACATTCATCAAAACAAACATCAACTCACGTTAGATACACACACACACACATTCTCTAATTTATTGTCTTGATTTAAATAAAATAACAGATAACAGACAGCAATCCTCATAACAATAGTGTAAATACGCCAGTGCCGGTTATAGTGTAGGAAATATTTTTAGATTGTATCACTGTTAAACAAGTGACCGAAGAGAACTCACACACTCTCACCCTTCTCACACACACACACGCACTCATATTTTCCCCTGGAGTTGTGTAAAGAAATACAAGGAATGAGAAAACTCCCTAGTTATTTCTGTAATGGACGTGTCCAGATTTGGATGCACAGGTAAAATAAAAATACGACGACGGCCACTGGTCTAATATTGGTCAGTTATTTTCGGAGCTCTCGGAGAACGCATTTAGTTCCTTAATATCTATTCGGTCATTGTTTTAGAAGAATACGTTGAGCATTATGTTTGTCTTTTATTATTGCAGCTGTGAGTAGGGCGTGGCATATGACGCAGAGGGGCCTTAGTCGTGAGTACTAGTTGTGAGTACTAGTCGTGAGTACTAGTTGTGAGTACTAGTTGTGAGTACTAGTTGTGAGTACTAGTCGTGAGTACTAGTCGTGAGTACTAGTTGTGAGTACTAGTTGTGAGTACTAGTTGTGAGTACTAGTTGTGAGTACTAGTCGTGAGTACTAGTCGTGGGTACTAGTTGTGGAGTACTAAATGTGTCGGACACTTTGCCCCCGTCTTTACTATAACCTGGTCACTGCCACGCGGCAACACAATTTATTTATTTTTTCATGGGCAACAAAAAAAATACAATAACAGATTATTGCTACAAACATTTCACAATATTAATACTACTAAGTAATTTTACAATGCATCTGAGTTGTTTAAATCTGAGTAGTTGTGTGCATCTAGGTTTTTATATGCGAGTAGTTTGTTATGTGCTTCTGTGTTGTTGTGTGCCTCTGAACTGGTGTGTGTCTGTAAGTAGTTGTGTGCATCTGAGTTGTGTGATTTTGAGTTGTTGTGGGTGTCTTGAGTTGTGTGAATGTGAGTTGTTGTGTGTTTCTGAGTCGTGTGACTGTGAGTTGTGTATCTCTGAGTTGTATGACTGTGAGTTGTTGTGTATCTCTGAGTGACTGTAAGTTGTTGTGTATCTCTGAGTACTAGTTGTTGTGTGTCTCTTGAGCTGTGTGATTGTGAGTTGTTGTGTATCTCTGAGTTGTGTGATTGTGAGTTGTTGTGTGACTCTGAGCTGTGATTGTGAGCTGTTGTGTATCTCTGAGTTGTGTGATTGTGAGTTGTTGTGTATCTCTGAGTTGTGTGATTGTGAGTTGTTGTGTGTCTCTGATGTTGTGTGTCTCTGAGTTGTGTGAATGTGAGTTGTTGTGTGTCTCTGAGTTGTGTGACTGTGAGTTGTGTATCTCTGAGTTGTGTGACTGTGAGTTGTTGTGTATCTCTGAGTTGTGTGACTGTGAGTTGTTGTGTGTCTCTGAGCTGTGTGATTGTGAGTTGTTGTGTATCTCTGAGTTGTGTGATTGTGAGTTGTTGTGTGACTCTGAGCTGTGTGATTGTGAGTTGCTGTGTGTCTCTGAGTTGTGTGAATGTGAGTTGTTGTGTGTCTCTGAGTTGTGTGACTGTGAGTTGTGTATCTCTGAGTTGTGTGATTGTGAGTTGTTGTGTATCTCTGAGTTGTGTGACTGTGAGTTGTTGTGTGTCTCTGAGCTGTGTGATTGTGAGTTGTTGTGTGACTCTGAGCTGTGTGATTGTGAGTTGTTGTGTATCTCTGAGCTGTGTGATTGTGAGTTGTTGTGTGTCTCTGAGCTGTTGTGTGTCTCTGAGTTGTTATGAGCCTCTGAGTAACCCACACCCGATGATTTTTATGTTATATTAGAGAATGTTTGGTTTTATTAAAACACATAATATCTTTTGATTGTTTTTGTTAGTGGAAGCTGATGCGAATCCGATATACAGTTTTAAAGTATAGTACACATAAATTAAAAAGTTGTTTAGACAATTTTTTAAACAGAAATGTATAGGTTCTCGTGAAACTTTTGGTCAGAAAGATTTAAGTAGTTGTAATATTTTTCTTTAAATCCCTATTATTGTTTGAATTTTTGTTTATATTATTTATGGAGTAGATACTAAAAATCTTTGTTAATATAACTTTTTCTTATCTAATAAAGCGAATCATTGGTCACTGATATAATGTTAAAAAAACGGTGCCTGTGTGTAGAGGTGGTGGGAGATACATTATGAGCCAGATCAAAAAGAAGGTAGCGCAGAGTTCAGTGGGGGGGGGGAATGTACATTGATTTGTCAAAAGCCGAGACGAGGTAGGGTGTAATTAAACACGATGGACAAGGTAGATTTGGGGTGGGCGGCGGCATGTGTAGCCGTGGGGGTGGGGAAGGGTAGTAAATGGCGAAAGTACAAAACCTACCCGTGTGGGTCATTAGCATTTTATTGCCTCTGGCTATTTGATGAAAGAAGGGTCGGGGGGGGGCTAGCCGCAAACGAGGATTAAAGTCTTTACTATGTTAAGTAAGGTAGTTTCAAAATGTTCGCTTTAAAATGTCTTTTATACTCATCTTATTGTCAGCCGAATTTCCTAAACCGATCAACCGCAACCGTTTCTTTTATGTCGTAATAAGATCAAACGTATAACGCTGAACATTTCTTTTCGGACAGTAGTGAATTCTCACCTATGTATCCAATTCTTTACCCGCTTTGTCGTTCGCAAAAGAAAATGAGGGCGATGTGGGGGGTGGGAAGGGGGTTAAGAGGAGGGTTTAGGTGAAAAGGAGGGGGAGGTAACCAGAGGTCAGATTTGTTCTTCAACATTCGATTGAACATCACCTTAATACTCTTGATGAGTTAACATAATCAAATTAATACATTTACATTCATGCATAAAATCTATGGATACATTTTAACTGTTACTTTACTTTTATTATTTAAAGAGGTTTTAATAATCAGATTGCATCTAAATTAGTTTGAAAAGTTTATATCGTATTGAATAAATAAATCATATTTATGTTACACTGTATTGATTTAATACGGTGGTCCCCAACCTGGGCTGTGATCCGGTACAAATCTTTAAAAAAAATTACAGACCGAACAAGAAACATTAAATTAATATCCATAATAATATTGTGGTGTATTTCCCTTCGAAATTGTGCGACCTTTGTATTGAAGAGAGGCTAGCAATGACTTAATAGACACAAAATTCTAGTGAATACTATTGTTTATATTAATTGTCAATGATATTATTTAACTGAATATGTTGCATATATAAAATATGACAAATAACTTTTTAAATAGAATGAGCGAAGAAAAAGGAGGGGGGGAAGCTTTGAAAAAATTAATGGTCGGGTGGGGGTGTGATGAGGTGGGAAGACAGGAATGTATTATCGAAATGTCAGAAGCTCAGTAATGGTCGGGGTAACCACTTTTAAGAGTTGGAAGGGGGTGGACGTGGATGAACACTGAGCTAAACTTCAAAAGAACGTGCCGACCAGTGGCGATACCCGACAGTACGTCACTCACAATGCATTGCTACCGTCTTTCCTCTCTTCACGCTACGCTGGGCTTTTCACAATAGATTTATAAAAAAAAATAAGCATACTTGTGTAAATGCTGGATTGTTTTTTGAAAAATATTATTGTGATAAAGATTTCCTCAAACGATAATGCCAAATTGTCATAGCAAACAACATTTATAATTAGTAACCATTACACAATTAGGGAAATAAACAGTAAATATTCTTTAACAGGTGGAAATATATTTCTCTTTATATATAGAACAATATTAATACTAAAAAAGTAAATGCAAATAAATATTTCTGTTTCTTTTCATACAAGGATAGCAAAATATAACCTGAGCAGCAAATAGCTTAGACACTGATCTGCTAATGACACATATTGATTCTATTACTATAATCCAGTGAGTTCTGTTTAATAACTTCTATAGCAGATTCACTTCTTATACAAAATGATTCGAGCGAGGTAAATTAAAAATCGAATATCATGGTGATTTTTTATACTTACTGTTTCAATTACTAAATTAAAGTACACCAATAGATATTAAAAAGCTTATATCAGCTGACCAATAAAACATAGCAACCTGTCCTGTATACATTCGAATAATGTACTGTATGTTAAAAAGCTAATACCAAGTTAAATTTTAAATTATAAAACTCATAGATTGTATCACAATTGTGGAGTTTGGAATATTTAAATGTTCATAGCATATTGACTTATAACACTTATTGATTCTGTCACTCAATTTGATCTACATATGTAATACAAATTTTAAGATAAAAGTTGACCGATGATAAGAAAATATGATTACAATCCCTCAAGTCACCTAAAACTTCCTAAGCGATTTATGTTTAGGCTGTTCGCTTTGATCGTAAAATCACTTGAATAGGATGGGGAGAGGATTCTGACAATTCTTAAGATACAGTAAACCTAACACGTGGTCTAAGCCTAGCAGCCTCGTAGCGTGAAAATTCTACAACAGTTTGCCCCCGTCTATACTATAACCTGGTCAGCCACGTGGCCACACGATTTATTTATTTTTCAAGGGCAACAAAAACAACAGTTTGCTACAAACATTTCACAATATAAATACTACTAAGTAGTTGTTGTGTGCCCGTGAGTTGTTGTGTGTCTGTGAGTTGTTGTTTTTTTTTGAAACAAAATGTAAAGATTTAAGTAGTGTAATATTTTTCTTTAAATCCCTATTATTACTCGATCTTTTTTATATTATTTGTGAGTTGATACTAAAAAATCTTTATTTAGATAATCCTTTTTTTTTTCTTAGCAAAAAACCATTCATTGGTCACTGATATTATGTTAAAAAACTATGCCCAGTGTAGCGGTGGGTGGGAGATAGATAATGAGCCAGATTAAAAATAGAAGGTAGCGCAGAGTTCAATGGCTGAGGGGGGGGGAAGGAAGGAATGTACACTGATGTGTCAAAAGCCAAGTCGTCGCAGGGTATAATAAAACAGGATGGTCAAGGTAGCAAGTGAGTGTGTAGCCGTGGGTGGAGGGGTAGTAAGTGCCGAACGTACTAGCCTACCCGTGGGTCATTAGCATTTTATTGCCTCTTGGCTATTTGGAGAAAGAAGGGTCGGGGGGGGGTCAGCCGCAAACGAGGATTTAAGTCTTTACTATCTGTTAAGTCTCGTATTTCATTGCCACTAACCATTACGTCATTGGAATTTTCTTTCAGAGGAAAATACTTTGGCAAAGATGGTTATTTCTTATTAGTGAGTCTATCATAAAAGTCAGTTAACATATTTGTCTTTATTAAGATGCACTAAAATGTTGAAAATCATTCCTTAGATCACACATGTATTTATATAAATTATCGTTTAACTATCATGCTGGCCAATGCCTGAAGTATACCATAATATATACATAGTAAATAATAGAATGACAGAAAAGAACAAAAATAATATGTAAATTACTGGACTAACAAGTTACTAGTAGTTACTTTCTGTACTATAACTCAACCTTCCAAAATTCTTCTATAACGATTTTTAAATAAAAAAAGCTGAAACCCATCTCCAGCCTTCAATTATAATATTACTCTTTAATGAGTTTTGTTTTCCAGTATTGACTGTTTGGTTTATAATTATCCTGCGACTACACTATCCGGCGTAGTAAACAATAGTTATCCGCAAAAATACATGATTATATAGTTTGAGTAATAATGATACAAACATTTTCTTGAAAAAAATTTCAGTAATAAAAAGAGTTTATTATACTAGTATGTGTAAGGCAGTTAATTAGTATGTGTATGGTTGTACTGTCTAACCGTCATTTGCAGAATTGGGAATGTGTCATTAGTTCGGATCACAGATTATATATAATCTATGGTTTGGATAGTTTGTATCTTTCAAGTGAAATAATATTTTATTAGATTTCAAAATCTGTTACAGCTAAACGAGCGTACTTTGGGAGGCTGAGGCCCAATGTCGACACCCTTTGCAGACACTTGCGGGGAAGTGGAGGAAACCGTAGATCATTTGCTTTTCGGGTGCCCCGGACTGGCGGACCACATGGTGGACCAGTCCGAAGCTTGCTGGCCATCGGGCTCTTATGGCAGTCTCCAGATGTTGAGAGACACAGCAAGTCTGATCTCACGGGCTCTAAGAGACCAAGTCTCAGCCCGCAGATTGAGAGAGTTCAAAGAGAGAGTAATAATTAAATAAATGTAGCACCCAAAGTTATCAAAACAGATAGTCTTCACCAAAGCATATCGGTACATTAGATCCCGATTAGTCTTCAATTAATACAAAATACCGGTACATTAGATCCCGGATGGTCTTACCAATACACTAAACCGGTACATTAGATCTCTAATAGTCTTCACCAATACACATTACCGGTTCATTAGATCCCGGATTGTTTTTACCATAACACAATACCGGTACATTAGATCCCGGATAATGCTCTCACCCAAAGTTATCAAAATAGATAGTCTTCACCGAAACATTATACCGGTACATTAGATCACGGATGGTGTTTAGACTCTTTACCAATACACATTACCGGTTCATTAGATCCGGATAGTTTTAACCATAACAAAATACAGGTACATTAGATCCCGAATATTCTTCACCAATACATAATACCCGTACATAAGATCCCGGATGTCATCTTCTATATTAATACACAATACCGGGACATTAGGATCCCGTTCTCTTGTCCCTGTATAGCCTATAAACTGGGAGCGAATCTGTTAGGATAACGAAACCAGTCCCCTACTGCAATAACTCATCAATGTACTTCACTACCTTCAGATTGTTTACTATACTTTTATCATCTGTGGTAAGTCCACAAAAAAAGGATTGTGACATTTCACATATTTAACATATACTATTTTTGAGTGTGTGACAAATGCACAACGGACAAAAACCCCCAGTGAACATAATCCCTAGCTGACGAAACCCACAACGGACGAACCCTCAAAATATAAAAATCGATTTTGAGTCATATTATTCATATTTCTATATATGCAAAGTTGACCATGGGCTAAGGGAAATGTTTGTCGATGTAAGAGATCATGTCTGTTAACACAGTCTATCAATAGGCATGTTTAATTGTTTTACGTAAATAAAGGATTGGCTTTCGACCACTGTGGTTGTTAAGCTGTTTTTTACCGTCTGTTATAAAATGTATGTTTGACATGAGAATTAAAAGGTAGAATAAAGATACGGTCAGTCTTGACCTTTAAGTAAACCTTTAATTTTGTTTGTTTTACTTGGTAAGATAGTTGCCTGTTGATGTAAAGCTAACAATGGATTAACTTTAGACTACTGCGCTGGAAGGGCTAATGCAGCTTACTGGGATACTTTGAAACGAAAATTCACTTCAAAATACGTAAGGTAAAACAAACAGCTTACGAACCGCTGTGGTCGAGATCCAATCCTTTATTTAGGTAAAAAAACATTGGAACATGCCTCTATTGATGACAGACTTGTATCGACAAATATTTCCCGTAGCCCATGGTCAAGATTATTCATACAAAAGTATCAATGATATCGATTTAAATACGATGTAATATTTTGAGCTTTGGTCCACTGATGTTTATGTCCTCTGGGGCTTTAGTCGTCCTACACTCGTTTTTTCGTGGGGATTTTGTCCGAATACCGAATCAGTGCCATTTCGACATTAATTTCTGACTAAAAATAGCAGACTGATACACGTGTCATGAAATTTCAAAATTATAATAGCTACCGGCAAATCATTTGGTTTTTATCTACCAATCATTGATGTCATTTCCCAAAAGATGAAATTTATTGATGTTGAGAAATTGCATCCTTACCCCCCCCCTTGCACTTCTCCATGTCAACAATTATAAGATATTTTCAGACCACCTTACCCTCTCTAAGCTGTTGAAGAAATTAATGGACGAACCCTTATACCTTGTTCTTTGATAACAACGTTGCGAATTAATGAAATGTATGCACTTGGTCAAAGTGAAGTTGGGACTATAATTGTTACTATTATAACTGTCAATCACATAGCTTATAAATAAAATATCTTGAGTAACCTCAGATTAAATACACTATGACTAATTATGTTACTATTTTAACCAGTCCACACAAACACTCTACCTTGGCCTAATTAGCTAACTATCCTTTCATTGCATGTGTGTATATGTATATATTTTATGGCTGTGTGTTGTTATGTGTGTTTAATAACGATTTTTTTATTTTGAATGGCATTCTTTATATTTATTAATAGATAAAATTCAATGCGTAATTATTACTATTTGGTCTAGCTGAAATAAAATTAACCTCAATACTGTAAGGCTGTGGAGATATATCCAGAAGCCGGCTGACCTTCAGCTTGAAAGATTAGGTGTGAAATTTAGCACCGACTCTTTAACATCTGGAAATGTCCGCCTTCCCGCTCCTCTTTACACTTCTGCTTTTGTATCTACCGAACACATCTTTCTTATAATGTATATACACTACCACATTCAGAAGCGAATTTAACTAGTGTGATGTAGAAGGAAAGTTAACGTTTGCACTTTACTATGAAATTTTTAATTCATAACTGCAAATATGAGAATGCCTTTGTTATATTTATATATTACCTTTTTAAATCTATGAAGTTATAAATGATTACATTAATGCAACATTGTACTTTAGTTACTGTCTTATGTCTTCGGATTTTCTATCAAACATTGGACTGCCAAATTTCACTGAAAAAAGCCAACAAAATACTTAGCCAACTTTTATACAATTTGTGACGTCTTTCTTTAACGGAGTAAAAACTGACAAATATATATTTCTTTTTTCTATAGCACTGGAATAAGCCTAAAAAGTTAAAGTATGCTTCTGTGGTCTTAAAACGACCGCTTGCTAATCTTAAGCCCGTATTAATTTTGACAACTGGGGCCCCATCGTACCAAAATTCTAAAGTATTTTATACCGATCCGTAGGAAACTGCTATTTTGTTTTTTTAAGTATGACTGCCGTAATGTTAAACATGCACATATATCTTTTGTACAAACAAACACTTTGGATCATCAAAAAACAAACGATTACGCTTAAATTTGTATTGTGCTAAGGTAAAAAAGTAAAACATTTAAAAGATCACTTTTGTATATACTAGTAGCTAATAAGACAAAAATGCTCAAGTCATTATGGCAAAAGAAACAATTTGAAATATTTGGGAATTTTATTGCAAAATGCATTAAATATTCCACACGTCACTATTTCGGTCTATTCAGCAAATTTTGACTAAATAAAGTAAATCATAAATGTAAGTCATGTTTTTTTTTTTTGAGGAATAGAAGGGGGGCGGAATAAGCTTTAAATCTCAGCTTTTTAAAGATATGAAAATGGTTTTCCTATTTTTTTTATAAAAATCACTGAATTTCTCTATAAGAATTGAATAACATCACCATTAATTTATCTCGACCAATCGTTAACAGCAAATCATCGCTTAGATAACCGTTAATAAGAAACTTACTTTTTCCACGCCCATGCCATATTTGACCAATGAACGACGTAGGCTAAGCGTGGCGGTGTAAGGCAAAAAAGTCTATCAGTCACGCAAACATGACCCCGGTAAATTAAGGTCAACTTTTGGTGGTTTTAAGTTGGAATGCATATGAAAGTAAAGTTGAACTAATTCTATCACAAAAAAATGACCAATTACTAACTTAAGATTGTGATATATAAAAAATAATATATACTTAAAACTACAAAAAAGAATAAGAGATGCATGCGTATTTACTTAAGTTTGTTGTAGAAACTCAATTAAAAAAATATATAATAAGATGCCACGGCATATGTATGATCTTTTATTATTATTTTAATTTAAATATGTACGTATAATTTTTAAAAATCTGTTTGTTTTCTTTATAATGAAAATTATATTCATAGAAAATGTTTAAAATATAAATGTTTTACGTTTTACTAACAGGTATTTGAAAATGCACATATACATTTTTTTACCTTTCGTTACTTGAGGGACACTAGCTATATGTCCCGTAAAGTGCGATACATGCCTAAAAATCAGTTAAATGCATTAAAAAAATTATTCCTTAAAGTTTTCGCACCTAAATTTATATCAACAGATTTAGAAAAGCTACTTACATGATAAAACCGAAATATTTTTTTGTTTTTTAAAAAAATAGAAAAAAAAAATGGGCAAAAAATGAATTCGGCAGAAAACGGATTGTATATCCCTAGCTGAAAACGTATATCTTAAATAAAACTGTAAAAATGGGGTAAAAATGTAAAATGAAGTGTAGTATTTTAAAACATAGAACATTTTAATTGTATGAAGAATTTTTAAAAAATCTATGGCAGGAATTTAAAGATATTAGGTTTTGAACAAATGTTCCTCAATGTACCATTTTTCGACCTTTTAGATATATGGTATTTTTTTAAAAACAATCATAAAATCACATCCGATGATAGAATCGAGGATTGATTTTTAAAATAACAATTAGAAGGATCTATTTTACAATTTTCATGCCTTATTTTTTATTTTAATGTTTAATTTGTTGAGAAATTAGCAATGTCAGTCGGGGGACACGTATGTGTCCCCCTTTTTTAAGCTAGTCTGAAAAATGGTCAGTCGGGGAACTATTTGTCCAGCAAAGTCGCGAATAGGAATATATATATATATATATATATATATATATATATATATATATATATATATATATATATATGTGTGTGTGTGTGTCTATTGTTTCATTTATCCTAAAAGAAAGCCTCAAACGAAATACCTTAATATTGACAAATTTATTGTGCTAATATACGACAGTTACTAACATATAACCGAAATAATAGAATACACAGTAATATAGTATCAATTAATAATCCATGTTCTGAGAAACTGGCTGTCTGGAAGTTGTATGGGATGCTTTTATAAAAAATTGCACAAAACAAGCAAAAATCATATTGATCAAAAAACTTTTATTTAGTTCCGGTTTATAAGAACTCAAAACGAAATATTTATAGTAAACTAGTTGCCCGGGTTTAAAATAAGGTTTTCTGTTTACCTTTAGTTTTCTCCCCTCCCAACTCTCCCATCTCCCTCTCCTTCTCTCACCCCCGTCCCCTCCATCTCTCTCCCCATTCATCCGTCCCTCATTCCCTTCTCTCTCCCTCCCTTCCCTCACTCTTTCTCTCCTCTCTTCCACCCTGTTTTTCCCTCCCCTCCCCTCTCTCTTTGAACTCTCTCAGTAATCTGCGGGCTGAGACTTAGTCTCTTAGAGCCCGTGAGATCAGACTTGCTGTGTCTCTCAACATCTGGAGACTGCCATAGAGCCCGATGGCCAGCAGCTTCCGACTGGTCCACCCTGTGGTCCGCCAGTCCGGCACCTGCTCGAAAAGTAAATGATCTACGTTTCCCTGGCAGTGTCTGCAAAGGGTGTCGACATTGGGCCTCAACCTCCCAAAGTACGCGCCACAGGACAGTGCCCAGTACGGAACTGGGCAATAGCGCCTGCTCGACACGCCTGAGCTTCCACCACGGGTCAGTTTTGGACGGTCGCTCTAGGACTTGCCGGATCTTAAGTCCGTTCACCCCATGAGCCCAGCCCGAGATCCACTTCGATTGTCCAAAGAGGCAGATCTTTCTTGCACTCACGGGCAGCACTTGGGAATCTGTCGACTGGGTCACATGCACGTTGTGTTGGGACACAAGACCCCAGCCATCAGCATGGCTTCCAGCAGGAGCGGCCATTCTCCTGTCCCTTTTACAGCTTGGAGAACAGAGAGCGCGTCAGTGAGAATGACAATGTCCAGAGCAGGCAAAGTACCCTCACCGATTAACTCCCCTATATGGTCCACTGCCTCAGTAATGGCTGTCATCTCGCCTCGTAAGCACAGAGTTTAATCTGCACATAGGCCAGCATGGTCTTTCACAAAGCCAGCTCTGTGGAGAGCAATGTGGACCCCAAACGAGGCGCTTGTCCGGCCGTCTCTACTGGATACAGAAGCATCAGTATAGGCCAGTATAGCGTTCCCTGAATAGGTTCCAATCATCTCCATAGCCACATCCGTGATGTATTCGGCGATCCTTTGCGCTCCCAGCATTGGTTTCAACCAGGTCGTGCGTACCTCGGCATGGAAAAGCCCGCCAGGAGGGACCTTAGGAGACTGTCTCTAGCATTAGGCGGTCGGTCGGCAGCTTGATCTCGGAGGCAAGTCTTTCTGCGTGGTGCATGAAAGACTGCATCGAGAGCCGCTTCCTTTCCACCCAGCCGTCAACCATCTCCCCTTTAGACCGAGGTCCTCCCGCCGCTTAAACCGCTCATACGCGGTTATAACGGCCTGCTCTCTACGTATACCCAGAGGTGGCACATTTGCCATGATTTCCACCGCTGCTGTGGGTGCCGTTCGAAAGTGCCTGTGATCAGCCGGAGAGCCTGTTTTGTACAACATCTAGGGCCTCTAAAGAGGACTTAGACCCATAGACCTGTACAACCTGGCTGTAATCTATCTGAGACCTTACTGCACCCATGTACAGTGACCAGGACATCTGCTCGAGCCCCCAGGACGTGCTCGCCAACTTCTTGACAATATTCAGTCTATCAGAGGCGCAGCGGGCAACCTCCGAAAGATGTGTGCAGAGTAAGCTTTCTGTCAAGTGTAACTCCCAGGTACTTCTGATTTTTAGGCTCCAGAGCAAGAACCTCACCCTACCTCCAGTCTAAATGGCTCCTTAAGTGATACTGCAGTTCATGGTAAACAAAGCGAGGATTAGTTCGAGACGTTAATCTTTAGCCCCCACATCCTAGTATAACAGCCGACCGTAGTCAGGTCCTTCTGAGTGCTCTCTCAAGGACTGAGGCACTCTTTCCGGTCTTCCAGATCGCTAAATCGTCGGCATACTGTGGCTTTTACAACCCAGGAAACTCAAGCAGGTCATTGATGAAAGCTAGGAACAATGTACAACTGAGGGCCGAGCCCTGTGGGAGACCCTGTTCAAGGGTCTCGTTTCCTCGACACGCTGTCTCTGTAACGCGTGTCGTGATAGTACGATTACTGAGGAAACTGCGTAACCAAATGTACATCTCAGCGGTGACACCCAACCGCTGTAGCTTCAACAATAGTCCTGGTCGCCAGACTCGATCGTAAGCCTGCCTGATCTAGGAAAACTACCGCCGTTGATTCAGCTTCGAAAGCCACGTCGGCTGCTTGGACGAGAAGCGTGACCATGTCCATCGCACTCTTACCCCGCCGAAAGCCTCCTTTGCTTTGGGGTAATGAGTCCTTTTCCTCTAGGAACCAAATCAACCTTCGGTTGACCATGCGTTCTGCTACTTTCCCAACACATGAAGTGAGGGAGATAGGACGGTAGCCTTCGCTTGGTCAGCTCTTTTCCTTTTTTAAGTACCGGCACTATGACAGCCTCCCTCCACCTCTGAGTATCTTCCGGTCAACCACGTGCGATTGACAAACTGGAGTAGCTTTGCTTGTCCCGCTGCCCCGAGGTGTGTGTGATCATCTCATTACTGATCAAGTCACTGCCTGGGGCCTTTCTCATGCGACACTTCCTGACTGCGTATGCCAGTTCATTGGCAGAGAAATAGAGCCTGAACGTGTCTCATCACTTTCCGTGCCAAACTGTAGCCTTCTTTGACTCTGCCGGACTTATCCAGTGCCTTTGACAGTGTACTCTTTCTTACTCGACTTGTTGACCTCTGAAAAGGTTGTTAAGCACTGGCCTTCATGGTCACACGTAAGGCCTGAGTCCGTTTGCAACGGGGCGCCAGTTCTGATCGTCCCAGCCTGGGTCAAGTCTTTCAGTAATTTCCACGTCTTTTGGCTCTCCCTTTAGATCCACTTCGCATGTATCAGTCCATTTCTGCTTTTTGGCCTCAGCAGACGCCCTTTTTGTTTTTTGCTCAGTTAGTTTATTGTAATTGACAGTGCCTCGTTGTTTTCAATCGACAAGCTCTTACGAGCGGCTTGTCTTTGCCGAACTAACCTTTGTAAGGGCTGTAGTCCAAATGGTCTGAACTTACAAGCCTGAAGGCTCTTTGGGATCGTCCTACGTGGCACCTAAGACTGATTTCAGTGGATCTCCTTGTAAACAACGTACACTGTTCCACACTCGGTATCTACCCTCTCCAAGGCTGCGTCACCTGCAGCTCCGTGCAATTCCAGCATTCGGTCACAGTATCGAGTACACCAGGGTTCACTTCCCGCGCTCGTCCCAAAGCGGGGAGTTGCTTAGCAGTTCCCTTGCGGGCTTCCCACCACTATCTCACTCAAGAGCGTTCAGGTGCCATCCAGAGCGGGCTAGCTGGTGGCGTAGGTAGCGGCATTAACTAAGAGACACTTTTAGATTTCGCGTTGTTCCCAGAGCAGGGAGCTTCCCAGAGCAGGGAGGCCCAACGTTACTTTCTATTTGACTCACCAGTCATTAATCAGGTCAAATTTTGACAGCCTTTATTGCCCTTTCCTCGTCACAGCGCGAGGCCGGCCAGTTCCTAGGGATGACCTCAGCCCCCCATAGTGCCGGCCGGGTGTGGATCTCGGGAAGTATCCTCCAGACGAACAGCCCTGACCAGCCACGCGTACTGTAGAGGTCCGATGCGATTGACCCACGTCAGAGACGATGCCGCCCAGTTTCGTTTTTGCGAGCCCTCTTACCCGTTCCAAGGGTTTGGGTTTTTCGAGACTAATAGTTGAGGGTTCCGCGCCGTATGGATCTCGTTCTTACGTAACCTTCACTTTCAGTGCCATGTTATGGTCCGAAACGGTCAGTCCCCTGCAGATAGAGTCGTGAAACCGCATTTCAAGAGTCCTCGCGTTCCAGTACTGGGAAGCCGGGGGTACCGGCCACGCACAGCCGGTACGCTTTTCGCAGTTTTGCACTTTCGTGCTCCCAGATTAGCCGTTAGCCCAGGAGCAGGCTACCGTTGTCCGCCCGGACCGCTGAGGTGGTTCTGGTCATGGGCCACCTGGGGAAAGTTGTCGAGAGCAACACATCCCAGCCAGCACACACAAGACGTAAAGGCGCCGGCGTCCCTGCCCACATGCACTAGGACCGATGGCAAGTAAAGTTCACCATCGGCGACATGCACGGGGAGGGGTCCGACGCTCTGATTGAACTCTTATGTTTAACGAACCGAGACTGGGTCCCTTAGGCTCGTGAAATGAAACAAGCTGTGTCTCTCAACATCTGGAGACTGCCATAGAGCCCGATGGCCAGCGAGTTTTCCACTGTCCAGTCTGAAAGCCTCCAGACGTGGACACTCATTTAGCAAATGATCCACCGTTTCCTCATCCTCACCGCAATGTCGACAACGTGAGTCGCATTCAGGTCTCATGCCCCCAAAGTAGGCGCCAATCGGACAATGCCCAGTGCGGAACGGGCTACCAGTGCCTGTTCGTCTCTCCGAAGCCTCCACCACGGGTCGGATTGAGAAGGTCGCTCCATATTCTTCTTACCTCTCGCCCTGTGGTTTTCCCAGCTCGAAAGCCATACAGTTTGGTCCGACGCTCTCTCTCTCTTTGAACTCTCTCAGTTTTATCTGCGGGCTGAGACTCCTGCCCTTAGAGCCCGTGAGATCAGACCTGCTGTGTTCCCAACATCTGGAGACTGCCATAGAGCCCGATGGCCAGAGGTTCGGACTAGTCCAAATCTCCCCTGTGGTCCGCCAGTCTGGGGCACTCGAATAGCAAATGATCTACGGTTTCTCCATCTTCCCCTGCAACGTCTGCAAAGGTGTCGACATTGGGCCTCAACCTCCCAAAGTACGCGCCAATAGGACAAAGGCCCAGTTCGGAACTGGGCAATTAGCGCCTGCTCGACACGCCTTCGAGCTTCCACCACGGGTCAGTTTTGGACGGCCGCTCTAGGACTTGCCGGATCTTAAGTCCGTTCACCCCATGAGCCCAGCCTGAGAACCACTTCGATTGTCCAAAGAGGCAGATCATGGAACGTGCTGCCTCAAATGAGCCTCTTCTGCACTCACGGGCAGCACTTGGAATCTTGTCGACTGGACTATTGCCTTGGCAATGCCGTCTGCTCTTTCATTTCCGGGCACGTCCGCATGCCCGGGAACCCATTGAAGGGTCACATGCACATGATGTTGGGACACAAGACCCTGTATTGCCATCAGCATGGCTTCTCCAGCAGAAGCGGCCATTCTCCCGTCCCTTTTACAGCTTGGAGAACAGAGAGCGCGTCAGTGAGGATGACAATGTCCAGAGCAGGCAAAGCACCACCGATTAGCTCCCCATGTGGTCCACTGCCTCAGTAATGGCTGTCATCTCTGCCTCGTAAGCACAGAGACCCACATAGGCCAGCATGGTCTTTCACAAAGCCAGTTTGTGGGAGAGTGACATGAACCCCAAACGAGGCGCTTGTCCGACCGTCTCTACTGGATACAGAAGCATCAGTATAGGCCAGTATAGTTGCTCCCGAGTAGTTTCACCATTCGAAGCCACATCCGTGATGGTTCGGCGATCCTTTGCGTTCCCAGTATTGGTTTCGACCAGGGTCGCGTACCTTCAGGCATGTAGAGAGCCTCGCCAGCGGGAGCCTTGAGACAGTTTCTAGCATTAGCATCTGTCGGCAGCTTGATCTCAGAGGGTAAGTCTTCACTGCGTGGTGCATAAAAGACTGCATCGAGAGCCGCTTTTCCACCCAGCCATCGACCATCTCCCTTAGGACAGAGGTCTCCTCCTGCCGCTTGAAACGCTCATACGCGGTCAAGACGGCCTGTTCTCTACGAATGCCCAGAGGTGGCACATTTGCCATGATTTCCACCGCTGCTGTGGGTGCCGTTCGAAAAGTGCCTGTGATCGTAAATGGAGAGCCTGGTTCTGTACAACATCCAGGGCCTCTAAAGAGGACTTAGACCCATAAATCAAAATAACCTGGTTGGCACCATATCTGGAGACCTTACTGCACCCATGTACAGTGACCTCAGGACATCTGCTCGAGCCCCCCAGGACGTGCTCGCCAACTTCTGACACATTCAGTCTGTCGGAGGCGCAGCGGGCAACCTCCGACAGATGTGATATAAGCTTTCTGTCAAGTGTTACTCCCAGGTACTTGGGCTTAGGTTCTAGAGCAAGAACCTCACCCTCTACCTCCAGTCTAGTCGGCCCTTTGAGGATACTCGTGCCCATGGTAAACAGCGAGTAGACAGTCTTCGAGACGTTAATCTCTAGCCCTTACATCCTAGTATAACAGCCGACCGTAGTCAGGTCCTTCTGGAGTGCTCTCTCAAGGACTGAGGCACTCTTCCGGTCTTCTCCAGACCGCTAAGCCGTCGGCATACAGTGCGTACTTTACATCCCAGAAACTCAGGCAGGTCATTGATGAAAGCTAGGAACAATGTACAACTGAGGGCGGAGCCCTGTGGGAGACCCTTGTTCGAGGGTCCGTTTCCTCGACACGCCGTTCCCAACGCGTGTCATGATAGTACGATTACTGAGGAAACTGCGTAACCAACAAGTGTACATCTCAGCGGTGACACCCAACCGCTGTAGCTTCAACAATAGTCCTGGTCGCCAGATCGATCGTAAGCCTTGCTTGAGATCTAGGAAAACTACCGCCGTTGACTCAGCTCCCCTCTGAAAGCCGTCGGCTATCTCTTGGACGAGGAGCGTGACCATGTCCATCGCAATTTGCCCGCCTTCGAAAGCCTCCCTGCTTTGGGGTAATGAGCCCTTTTTCCTCTAAGAAACCATATTTGTCCCCATGGACTAGATGTAGTCAGCGCGGCGCTACTTTCCCATTGTCAACATGAAGTAGAGGAAATAGGAGGTAGCTACGGCTCCTGGTCACGTCTTTTCCTTTTAGCAAATTCACACTTACAGCCTCCTCCACCTCTGAGGGAGTTCTCCTGTCAACCACGTGCGATTGACAAACTGGAGAAGCTTTGCTTTGTCCCGCTGCCCCGAGGTGTGTGATCATCTCATTACTGATCAAGTCACTACCTGGGGCCTTCTTTCTCATGACACTCTCCCGATCAAGTATGCCAATCATTGACACAGAGAATGGGCTCTAATGTAACTAGATTTTCCGTGCCAAACTCAGCCTTCTCTTTGAATCTCTGCTCGACCTTGGTCCAGGCCTTGGACAATGTACTCTTTCTACTCGACTTACTGACCTCTGCAAAGTGCTTGTTACACTGGCCTTCTTGCTATCGCTAGCCGTCAGGCCTGAGTCCGTTTGCATCGGGGCACCAGTTCTGATTGTCCTTTTAGCCCGGGTCAAGTCTTTCAGTACTCTCCATGTCTTTGGCTCCTTAGGGTCCAATCCCCTCGCAAGTGTCAGTCCATTTCTGCTTTTGGCCTCAAAGAGACGCCCTTTTTACTTGCCCGTAGTTAGTTTATTGCATTGGCTGGTGCGCCTCGCCGTTTTCAATCGACAAGCTTTCTTCGAGCGGCTTGTCTTTGCTTGTGAACTAACCTGCAAGGGCTGTAGTCCAAAATGGTCTGAACTTGCGTTTCGGGAGGCTCTTTGGGACTGTCCTACGTGCGGCACCTAAGACGCTTCAGTGATCTCCTTTGTAAACAACGTCGACTGTTCCACGCTCGGTAATCTACCCTCTCCAAGGGCAGCGCGTCAGCCGCTGTTCCCTTTGAAGGCGTCCCAATTTGCTTTTGAATAAACCCAGCACCCAGTTAGCTCCCCGGCTTTCAGGTGGAGGAATGTCCACTGAGACGGGAGAACGGGTTTATGGTCACTACCGACGCAATCTAGCACGCGCGGAAAGAGGTGTTACAGGCCAGGCTCAGCCGAGACTATGTTAAGTCAGTCCTCTGTTTCCGCCCCCACCTGCACCGTGCAGCAAGGTGGGTTCAGACTCATGGTCCCGCAACCCAACTACATATAAATTTGTAATATTACAAATTTCCTCAATCCTCTGGCCAGCCGCATCAGTGTGTTCATAGCCCCATGCCGGAGACATGGCGTTGAATCACCATGATGTGAAGGTGCCACAGAGTATCCTCAGCTAAGCATTAGACTGAGCTCTGTCTTGGGGGGATTGTACACTGCTAATCTAGGTGGTGCCCCATCCTTATAAACATCCGTTCCGCAAGCGTATCCGTTTTCCCGCGTGGAGCCGTGGGCGCGCTGCTCATTTACATTTAGCGTATTTGACCAGGGTCACCAATCCCTGCAGTTCTTGCACCCATTGGCGGAAGCACGAATAGCCAGTAAGGGACTGTCCAAGTCCAAGATGCACCTCTGTAACATTGCAACATCCACGTCGTTCTCGTTCAAAAGTTTTGCGACTTCTAGACTCTTGGGGATGACCCCGGACATTCAGGTGGACAATCCTGAATTGAGCCTTACCAGAGCGTTTCCCGAGCTCGCTTGTCAGTTGTGGTGCCGGCCACCTCAGGCGGGGAGCTTTCGGCTACACCCAAACAGTGCGATCTGCTCAATCTTCGGCTTTCCCGCTGACAGAGCAATCAGCGTTTATCACCGAGGCCGGCTTGACAGTTCCCAGTCTCTTTTGGGTCTCGCCGGGCACCATAGGCGGGTTTCGCTTGCACCGCTGGCAGTGCCCTGCCTATGTCAGTCTGTGCAGGCTGGCCACCCCAGGCGGGAGCTTTCGGCCACACCCGGCAACAGTGACCTGCGGTCCATGACTTTCGACTTCCCGCTGACAGAGCACCGACAATAGCGTTTATCGTCGAGGGCTGGGCCGACAGTTCCCAGTCTCTTTTGTCTCGCCGGGCACCATAGGCGGGAGCTTTCGGCTACACCCGTTGGCAGTGCCCTGCCTTTGCCGTGTCTTGGTGCCGGCCACCTCAGGCGGGGAGCTGGCTACACCCGGTAACAGTGACCTGCGGTCCATGACTTCGACTTCCCGCTGACAGAGCAAATCAGCGTTTATCGTCGAGGGCTGGGCTTGACAGTTCCCAGTCTCTTTCGTCGCGCAGGGCGGAAGTCCGCCAGCCACATTTCCAGCCCCGTTCTCGGTACCCTGCTGGTCGTCACGATCGGTTTTCCGCTGGAAGAGCTGCCAGCGTTGGTTCGAGGATCGGCCGACCGCCACAGCCACTTTTGGGGTCTGCCTCCTCGTCTCCGCGTGTGGTCGTACGTTCTGATTTCGCCAACAGAGCAATTAGCACTAGTCAGGGACTGGGCCTCGACCTGCCGCAGCCTCTTGTGAGGGTGTGCGAATTCCCTCGTAGCGCCGTTCAGCGGTCACTGTGCCTGGGTCGGGTTGACAGAGCAATCAACCGTTCTCAGGGCCTTGCTCGACCTAGCTTAAGCCTTCACCTGTGGTGGGACGCGACTCCCACCTGTACGCTTGTCCGATAAGCCCGGCGGTGGACACCAGCGTGCCTTCAATCAGCCTTAGTGGTTCTTGGGCTGGGCCGAAAGTAGCTTTTTTTTACGATGCCAGACCTTTCAGCTAAAATCATGGCACCGGGGCAAGTAGTCGAGCTTTGAACGATGGCGGCCCTACCGCCTCCAACCATCCATCGAGGCATGTTTGGGTGCTGCCCAGACCTGCCTTATTCCTTTTCTTATCCTTTTCCATTTGTGCTGAGTGCCCCAGGGAGGGGCGGGGTTGGGTGCAGTCTGGCAAGTAAGCAGAGAAGCTCAGTTGCCTCTCCTACCTCGACCCAGGCTAAACCAGGGCGCCGGGGCGTGCCTACCGCCGGACATGTCTGATCTCTCGGGACAGGAGTGGGCTATGGCCTTTTCCCCTCGAAACCCCGATCTGCCTTCGAGGTCGGCTCCGTGCAATACCAGCGTTCGGTCACAGTATCGAGTACACCAGGGTTCACTTCCCGCGCTCGTCCTGCAGCGGGGGAGCGTTTAGCAGTTCCCCTTGCGGGCTTCCCACCACCATTCACCTAAGAGCGTTCAGGTGCCCTCCAGGAGCGGGGTGGGCTGGTATGTAGGTATCGGCATTACTCTAAGAGACACTTTCTTTCAGATTTCACGTTGTTCCCAGAGCAGGGTGCTTCCCAGAGCAGGAGGCCCAACGTTACTTTCTATTTGGACTACCAGCAACGGTCAATTTGACAGTCTTTATTGTCTTCTGTCAGACATGAGGCCGACCAGCACTTAGGGATGGCCTGAGCCCTCATAGTGCCGGTCGGGTGTGGTCTCAGAAGTATCCTCCAGACGAACAGCCCCGACCAGCCACGCGTACTGTAGAGGTCCGATGCATTGACTCCACGTCAGAGACGATGCCGCCAAATTTCGTTTTGAAGCCCCCCTACCCACTCCTGGGGTTTGGGTTTTTCGAGAGACTGGTAGTCGAGGGTTCCGCGCCGTACGGATCTCTGTTTTTACGTATCCATCATTTTCAGTGCCATGTTATGGTCCGAGGGCGGCTCAAGGCCCTCCAAGAGCAGAGGTCTCAAAGCCGCATCTCAAGAGTCCTCGCGTTCCTGTACTGGAGGCCGGGGGTACGGCCACCACAGTCGTGGTACGCTTTTCGCAGTTGTACTTTCGTGCTCCCAGATTAGCCGTTAGCCCAGAGCAAGGCTAAAATGCTGTCCGCCCGGACCGCTAGGAGGTTCTGGGGTTTAAGGCCACCTGGGGAAAGTTGTCGAGGTCAACACATCCCAGCCAAGACACACTGGGCCTAGCATCCCCAGCCATGCACTAAGACCAATGGCAAGTAAAGGTCACCATTGGCGTTGCGCACAGGGAGGTCTGACACTAAGGTCCTCCTGGGAAAGCTGCTGGAAGCAACACATCCCAAGCCAAGACATAAGGCACTGGCGTCCCCAGCCCATACGCATGCACTAAGACCACTAGTGGCAAAGGTCACCAATGGCGTTGCGCACGGGGAGGTTGTCCGACGCTCTAGCGCCATCCATTTTCAGGGCTGGTTGATTCGGCAGGTGAGTTGTTACACACTCCTCTAGCGGATTCCAGACTTCCATGGCCACCGTCCTTGCTGTCTAAATCAACCAACACCTTTTATGGTGTCTGATGAGCGTCTGCGTTTGGCACCTTAACCGACGCTCTAGCGCCATCCATTTTCAGGGCTGGTTGATTCCCTCCCTCTATCTCCCTCCATTCTCCCTCTCCCTCTCTTCCCTCCTTCTCATCCCCCTGTCCCACCCCTCTCCCTCCCCTACCTCCCTCCTACCCTCCTTTCCTCTCTCTCCCCTCTGCTCCCTCTCTCTTTATCTCTCTCTCCTCCCTCCCTCTCTCTCTCTCTCTCTCTATATATATATATATATATACTTATTATTATGACTTCACACTACTTCTAAAATCCCTTCTTCATTCCTTTCTTTTACCTTCCTCAAACTGTATAATATTGTGGAGCATGAAAACAACAACAATTCTTTCTGCAGCAAAGGAGCTATACAGCACCAGCGCAAGCTCTATTCGATCATCGGAAATGACGTCACAGAGGAATTTTATTTATGGTGCCGCCTATTATAGTAAAATACTAAAATAAAAAAAAAAAAAAATTAATTACAATTAAACTACCCATCGAGATGAAACGAAACCTGTCCTATAACCTTCCTATGTAATTATGTGTGTCAGGTAAATAAATTTCACGTTATTTGGTTGTCTGACCTTGAGTTATAAAGGAACAGACAGACAGACAGACAACAAATGCGTCTTATATGTATATATATACTAGTTGCCCGGGTTTAAAATAATGTTTTCTGTTTACCTTTGTTTTCTCCCCTACCCTCTCCCTCCCTCCCACCCCTCCCCCCCCCCCCCCCCCCCCCCCTCTCTCCCTCCTACCCCCTCCTCCCTTCCTTTCTCTTTCCTTCCCTCCCTTTTTCCTCCAACCCTCACCTCTCCTCCCCTTAATCTCCCTCCCTACCACCTCTCTCCCTCCCTTCCTCCTTCTCTCCCCCTCTCTGCCTCCCTCCCTTCCCTCTCCCTCCCTGCCCCCTTTTCTCTTTATCTCTTCTCCCCTCACACTCTCTGTACAATTAAAACGTCAAATTACGCTTCTAAATAAACAGAAAACTTTATTTAATCCCGGCAGCCGCCATTTGCAGCATGAAAAAAAAAACAACAACAATATTTTTTTCCCGTCCCTAGCCCTTTCTTATCCGTCCGTTCACCACACATTCACTTGAAAATGATTTTTATTTGAGTGAAAGATCCATACCGTGAATACTTTTAGAATATAGTAAACAATAAATAATTAATTACAATTAAACTACGCATTGAGATTGTATTAATAATGTTAATAATGTCACAGAAACATTTTAATTAACGTATTTCGGTTTATTAAAAGTGCACCTTTAATTTTAATCTTCCAAATATAAAACGATAGTAAATAGATATGATCATTGATTTCATCATGTTTACAATTGGAAGTTTCCGTGAGTTACCCTCTTTTAAAAATGTATCATAGGGAAATGACGTCACAGAGGAATTTAATTTATGGCGTCGTCGAGATTACTTTAATATAGTAAAATATACCAAAATAATAAAAAAATAATTTAATTAAAAACTAACTATCGAGATAAACGAAACTGTCCAGTAATCCCTCCTTCCCATAATTATGTGTAAGTGTAACACATTTCACGTTAGTTGTTTGTCTGGATCTTGAGTTATATGGAACAGACAGACAGACAGACAAGAAACGCATCTTTTATAAGTATACTAGTTGCAAGTACTTGGCTTCGCCCGGGTTTAAAATAAGGCTTTCTGTTTACCTTCTCTTTTCTCCCAACCCCTCTCTCACTTTCTAAAATCCCTCTTCATTCCTTTATCTTCCTCAAACTGTACAAATCAGGGAGCATGAAAAAACAAGAACAATTCTTGCACCACAAAGGCACAAATGCCAGCACCAGCGCGCAAGTTCTATTCGATCATCGGGAAATGACGGGCATAGAGGAATTTTATTTATGGCGCTGTTCTTTAGATTACTAATGTAGTAAATATCAAATAAAAAAATATAATTTACTGTTCAATTGACACAGGACGTGTTAGCGCATTTTCATGTTAAGTATCAGCATGTTTGTTAGCTGTAAATATTTGTAAATTTTGGAAATGTTTATAAATTCAATTGTGTAATGCATATATGCATATATGTAAAAAATATAACGACGTTTCTTCATATTTGAAAAAAATATTGTCTCTTAAATCTAACTACAAGTGGTTTGTATACTGAAATAGGATTCATAATTGAAAACATTCGAAATTATAGTCATTTAATCGTCCGAAAACTCCGTCAATTGTTGCATAGCTCTGATACTTTCAATTTAAACTCTAGAACACAAGCTTACTATTTCATTTGATGAGTTTCTTAATAAATCTTGGTGAAACTACGTGCTGCAGTATTTCGCCCAAATAAATGGGTTATTGAACGTACAAGTGTGTATATATTATATATAAGCCCTTAGGAGCCCTGAAGCCCGTCCCTCAGAGGTCCTATCGCGAAATGAACTTTTGATGTACGCATGGCAGGCCAAGACCTACAAAATGATATATACATCATGGGTCTAGGACTTATAGTTGCTGAGATATAGGCGCTCGTTTATTAATATAGCTTATATAGTAAAAAACGCACTAAGCCCCTTTTACGGCCCTCAGAGGTCAGATCGCGAAATGAACTTTTGCTGCACATGGCATGCCAAAAACCTACAAAATGATATACACATCATGGGTCTAGGACTTATGGCTGTTGAGATCTAGGGTGATGACAGACAGACCGACAAAACGGGGACATTTTCGAAAATGCCTAAAACGGTACTTTCTAAGCCCCTTTACGGCCCTCAGAGGTCAGATCGCGAAATGGAAAAAAGTCATTTCTTGGCAGGCCAAGACCTACAAAATGATATATACATCATGGGTCTAGGACTTATGGTTGTTGAGATCTAGGGTGATGACAGACAGACAGACAAAACGGGGACAATAGAGCATTTTTTTTCGAAAATGCTCTAAAAGACCGGAAAGAAAATAAAGAACAACTTAAGAATGAAAAGAAAATGATTACTTAAGAATGAAGAAAATAATTACTTCAAGCAATAAGAAACGAAAAAAAGAATCGTGAAGTAAGAATTAGTACTAAAAGAGAAGGAAGTTAGACTTGAGACGTTTGTGACCTGAGATGAGCCCCCTGGAGACGTTGAAGACCGAGATGAGCTAACTGGAGAAATTGGTGACCCGAGATGAGCCACGTGAGAAGTTGGCAGACCAGTGAAGAGCTACCGAGACGCTGCTGGGTCGAGATGCGCCCATTGAGACGCTGGTGAACCGACAAGAGCCCCTCTGAGACTCTGTGACCCGAGATGAGCCTCCTGGGACGTTGGTGACCTACACGAGCTACATAAGAGGTTAGAGACCCTAAATGAGCAACCTGAGGAATTAGTAACCCAAATGAAAGCCCTGAGCCACTGCTGACACAAGATGAGCCACTTGACTCCGCTGGCCCTAGATAGGCCCCTTGAGACTCGTTAACCCGGATGAGCCACATGAGACGTTAGTGACCCGAGATGAGTTACCTGAGACGTTTGCAACCAGAAAGAGGAGCCAAATAAGGAGTTTGTTACCCGAGATGAGCCGCCTGACACGTGGTAACCCGAGATGAGCCATCTAAGAAGTAGGTGACCCGAGATTAGTCCCCTTAAGATTTTAGACCCAAATGAGCCACCTGAGACGTTGGTTACCCGAGATGAGTCAAAAACGAGTTGTTGACCCAAAATGAGCTACCCGAATATTAGTGAATAGAGATGAGCCATCTGGAGACGTTGGGGACATAAGAGATTAACCCTCTATGGAGTAGATGACCAGAGATAAGCCACTTGAGAAGTTTGTGACCTGAGATGAGCCACCTGGAGGAAATGGTGACTCAAGATGAGTCATCTGAGGAGTTGGTGACCCGAAATGAGTCACCTGAGAAGTTGTTGACCCGAGATGAGCCACCTGAGACGTTGGTGACCTGAGATGAGCCACCTGAGACGTTGAAGACCCGAGATGAGCTAACTGAGAAATTGCGACCTGAGATGAGCCATCTGAGAAGTTGTTAACCCGGAATGAGCCACATGAGACGTTAGGTGACCCGAGATGAGTTACCTAAGACGTTTTCGACCAGAAATGAGCCAAATAAGGAGTTTGTTACCCGAGATGAGCCACCTGACACGCTGGTAACCTGAGATGAGCCATCTAAGAAGTAGGTGACCCGAGATTAGTCCCCTTGAGATTTTGTGACCCAAAATTAGCCACCTGAGACGTTGGTTACCCCGAGATGAGCCAAATAACGAGTTGTTGACCCAAAATGAGCTTCCCGAAATATGAGTGAGCCGACATTAGCCATCTGAGACGTTGGGGATAAGAGATTAACCCCTCTAAGGAGTAGGTGACAAGAGATGAGCCACTTGAGGAGTTTGTGACCCGAGATGAGCCACCTGAGGAAATGGTGACTCAAGATGAGTCATCTGAGGAGTTGGTGACCCGAAATTAGTCACCTGAGAAGTTGTTGACTCCGAGATGAGCCACCTGAGGTTATGGTGACCCAAGATGAGCCATCTGAGGAGTTGGTGACCTGAAATGAGTCACCTGAGAAGTTGGTGACCTGAGAATAGCCATCTGAGACTTGTGTGACACGAGATGAGCCATGAGGAGTTGGTGACCAGAGATGAGCCACCTGAGGAGTTTATGACTTGAGATGAGCAACCTGAGACGTTGGTGACCCAAATTGAGCCATCTGAGGAGTTTATGACTTGAGATAAGTCACCTGCCGAGCAGTGACGAAAGGTACAGAGGAGCGCGGTGATGAGCAGAGTATATCTGATCAGAGGCGGACGAAGCAGGACAGACGAATCTGGCCTTGACTTTAACCTAGTAAGTATATTGTACATTCATCCTAGCTCTGTCAAATTCAAAACGCTGCTTTACTCAAATCTCGACCATAACCTTGGAAGAATACAAAACAGGTTCAACGCTATCATAGGGAGTGAGCGTGAACTAGATCTTCACATAATCTCTAAATAATATGTCTGAATCTGAATAAGGTATTAAAAAAATTAGTACTAACGTGATATTTCCGTCTTTCTCCCTCACTCTTCTATCTATCTATTTCTCTCTCCCCAAGTCAGGTTTTCAAAAAGCAATATAGTCGTATAAAAAAATCATAACTTAAAGACACTAGAACTTGTATATACGCGTCTTTATTTATTTCACGGTCTCTGGATATGTATCGATTCGTCAATGTTTTGTATTCTTCTTTATTGGGAACAAATTAGGCATCTCTTTTGATAAAGTAAATATGACAGGCATGTGACGTAAAGTTCCAAAAGAGCTAGTAACGCAGGTCAACTGGCCATTGGTTGTGGGCTCAATATGCCACACCCAGACTGCAAAATTACAACAGCTCAGTCTGGTCCCTTACACGTCTTTATGCACTCTCTTTGGTTCAAAAAACCGAGTTTGTTGGGAACATTACCACAATGACAAACATTACTTTACCACAATTACAGACAGTACTTTGCCACAATAACAGGCATTACCACACTAATAGACAATACTTTACCACACTGATAGACAACATTTTCCACACTGGATAGACTATACTTTACCACAATGACAGTGTCACGGGTTGTGACTAATTTGTCGAAACCATTCACACTTTGCTCCGACCCTTGACTCACTCGGCCAACCCCTAATAATATTAAAATGTATATTATGCAGTGTATAGTAGTATAAGTTCCAGTTCTCCCGCCCACCACCCTTTTACCCCACCCCCGTAATTGCGTCATACCACAGATGCTGGGATGAAAGGGAGCCGACTTCTATTGAGAAATTGACCGAGCAATGTTAATTCGCATCTTTGTTGACCGCTCGACCTCTGTTTCCCGATGCGGCTATCTTCAAAAGGGGAGAGACCCCTCCGAAGTTCCGCTAGACTCATTCCCTGTTCAAATGCCGACAAAGGATAGATGTCCAGTTACTTTTGTCTTTGTTGGTATGACGTACTTCTCCCCCCATCTAAGCCGGGAAGTTAGGCTCCGCACTCCCCCCTGATTGACAGGGAAAGGAGCGTAGATGATTGACTGGGTTAGGGGTCACATCGTAAGAAAGTGTGTGAGTAACGAGAGATAGTTTTTTGAGACATTCGACTGAGGGTCCTAGTTGTGACCACCGAAATTGACTGGAGTGGTTTTTGAGAAGAGAATCAATTTATGTGGCTTTGATTGAGATGAGATGAGAGAGAGAGAGAGAGAGAGAGAGAGAGAGAGAGAGAGTAGAGAGAGAGAGAGAGATAACGAGATAACGTCCCTTTGATCATTCATTTTATGTTGGATTATTATTTTTACTGTTGTTTTGGATTACCTTTTTTGCTGCACTTTTACTAGCCACCAGCTTCCATTACGGACTGGTGTCTCGATGTAAAAAATATATCCTGTTGTTGTTACACACGACTTGTCGAATTGAGTATCGTCTAATTACTGGTGAGACTGTGTGGCAGAAACACAAATAGAAATATAATATCATTGAGTCGGCCCTCATACTCTTAGCAACAAGCCAAGGATATCTCATAGGGGTCCTCAACAGACAGACAGTACTTTACCACAAATACAGACAGTACCTTGCGACAATAACAGACATTACCACACCTGATATACAATACTTTACCACACTGATATACAATACTTTATCACAATGACAGACAACACTTTACCACACTGATAATACTTCACCACACTGATAGACAACACTTTACCACACTGATAGACAATACCTTACCGCAATTACAGACAGTACTTTGCCACAATAACAGACATTACCGCACTGATATACAATACTTTACCACACTGATAGACAAAACTTTACCACACTGATAGACAACACTTTACCACACTGATAGACAATACTTTACCACACTGATAGACAATACTTCTGACCACAATTACAGACAGTACTTTGCCACAATAACAGACATTACCACACTGATATACAATACTTTACTTCAATGACAGACAACACTTTACCACACTGATAGACAATACTTCACCACACTGATAGACAACACTTTACCACACTGATAGACAATACCTTACCACAATTACAGACAGTACTTTGCCACAATAACAGATATTACCACACTGATATACAATACTTTACCACACTGATAGACAAAACTTTACCACACTGATAGACAACACTTTTACCACACTGATAGACAATTCTTTACCACAATGACAGACAGCACTTTACCACCATTACAGACAGTACTTTGCCACAATGATAGACATTACCACACTGATAGACAATATTTTACCACACTGATATACAACACTTACCACAAATGTATCCGCTAAAATTGCTTTCAATACAATTCCAGTACTTTTGAGAACAGCAAAATCTTTTAAATTTAAATTATACGAGTGCAAGTTTTAAGTTTAAAAAAATACAATCAATAGAATACGATGTCAAAGAACAATTCTTAATGCTTATCACTTACCAATTGGCAGGCAGCACTTAAGAAGACCATCATTTCAAAACGATCAATACTTAGCCTAGAACGTAATGGCATAAAAACACGTCCACCCAATGAAACCTGTCGCTCAGCTGCTGCTATGAGCGTAAGTCTGGCGTTCAGTTGCAGGTATAGTTTCTTAATGCTTGGGTAGGGTGCACTGAAAGCATTTCTGATGAATTATCTAGATATATGTCTACTTCAGCAGAACTGTTACTATTAAGCTATTCGTCCTGATTCTGCCGCCGTGCAGTAAAACAAGCAAAAAATCTGTAGATTCAGATATTCGTACTGCTGATTTATCGAAGCTGCACCACCCGGCCGAGTAAGTTGATTGGGAAATCCACTCAGTGCACTGCAGGCACGCTATAAGGTTTGTACAACTTCAGCCGTGTGATCCAAGTTGTCTTGGTGGGGAGGTGGGTGGTGTTAATATTGGTAGGGTTGATAGATATAATTACTAGTAGTGATTGAATGTACGTAGACTACTTTTACAACAAAGTATTAAAAATCGCTATTGGATTTTCTAAAAATCAATAACGGTGGATCTAGAAAAGTATTGGTATCGATTCGAGTATGGAACATTTTCGTTGTAAAATGTATCTGCGATACACAAGTCAATAATTGATACAAAAAAAGACTCGGCAATACAGCAGTACTAAAAGCATCGCCGAAACTAATGACAATAAAAATATTTAATAATCAACTAAGGAAAAGAAATGGCGTTAGTTTCAATAGATACTTTTGACCACTCAGTGAGTAACAGTGTTAGAGGTTTAAAAAGTCATCTGGTTTATTTGAATAACGAGTTTTTTATTGAGTCTTGACACGCCTAGTGTTTGTTTATATTTCACACTATATTTAGACTAATTGGCGACTATATATTGACTACATCGACCTGAAATTGGCAACATAGAAATTAACTGTTTGATACATACAGCATATATCAAGGCATCTACTATTTTCCAATTTCACTTTGTAAAAGTAAATTCAATTACTTTTTACATTTTGGAATAATTCATTTCTAAACACCATCTTTAAAAATAAAAAGTTTTGAAAACGTCTTTTATAGAAGTCTTGCATTGCAAATGTTAGCTTTAAGATAAATAAACCTTTTTTTCACAATTGTCGCCTAACCCTACAATACCCATTTTTTTTCTTTTTAGCTTGAAATAATTTGTACTATTAGTAACAACGATTTTAACAATGATTCTAATTATGAAAAATAACAAAAAAATTTTAACAAATTTTAAATATGTATTTTAGTGTACGAAGTGGCTACGGTAACATCAAGCGCCTTTATATTAGGGTTAGCGGGAGTACTCATTTGTTTTTCGGTACCAGCAATTATATTAGGGTTAGGAAAAGGGTTACGATTAGGTGTGGAGCAATATCTATTGATGTAACCCGGAAAAAATACGTCTTGATGTTAACGTAGCCACTGCGTTTATTATATAATGTGGATGATTCATATATGCATTATTAGGGCATTAGGGCATCAAAATTGAAAATAAAAAGTGAAACACGAAAATGTTGGGTTTACAGTTAGTTTTAAAGACACAGCAATGACTGAAATCATACAAGAAATAAGAGAAAAGTTGAAAAAATGAAATAAAATAGAAACTAACGCACATCTCTTTTGAATATTTTTCTAAAAATAGAAAGAAAGAATTTAACGAATTAGGCTATATATGCAAAAAACAAAACTATTCTTCAATTGTTAACTTGTATGAATAGTTAATGTCATTTAAAGTATTGTTAAATATACACTAAATAATAAAAAAATAGGATATGAAATATTATATTTCTTAGAAATTAAAAAAAAAAACTTCATATAAATATATTTTGTAATACAGGCCATGAGGGAAAATAAAATTTTAAGAAACTGTTTCTGTCTTAATTAAAACATAATGCTGTATTGCATTTTCTACATACAACAAAAGGCTGAGACTTGATTCTGGGTATTTGCAACGCAAACGACTTGTGTTCCAAACTGGAAAGTGTCCAGCATTATAACGGAATCCTGCTAAAACAATGGATTGTCTTTGTTTGTAAGTATCTGTAATCAGCGAAAACATTAATAAATCCTGACCCTATGGAACGTATATTTAATTTTAAATTCAATTAAGTTAATGATATAAATACTATTGTACTGTTAAGTAATTTATAACTATTAAAATTACTAAGTACCTGTTACACACCGCTCCACACCTTTGGCCTGTGTACAGATTATTGGTACAAGTGCAATGTAGTAATGTACATGCACACTAAATAGTATTTGATTGCGTGCTGATTAACTTAAGGGACAGTTTACAATTCTTTGACTGGCTATTATCAAAGATGTAAATTCCTCTTCACAGATCTTGAAAACTTTAATAATACATTCTCTTCACTGATTCACTCAAATCAAAAGTTTGAATCTCACTTTTTCCCTTTTCAATTTTTTACATTTCAGTAAGTGCCACCAAATGTATCTTTGCCTAGTGCCACCAAAGGTATCTTTGCCTAGTGCCAGCAAATGTATCTTTGCCTAGTGCCACCAAATGTATCTTTGCCTAGTGCCACCAAATGTATCTTTGCCTAGTGCCACCAAAGGTATCTTTGCCTAGTGCCACCAAATGTATCTTTGCCTAGGGCCTCCAAAAACTTTATGATAACCTTGTGTGTATGGCATACACTGTATGCCTATCTTATCATTGTCCCACCATGGCCTATTAAAACGATTCTAATACCAAACGCTGCTCTCTTTAACATGTTTTAACTGTATGTTTAAAAATGATACACCAAAGAACGCTAGAATAAAAAATATTGTTAATTACAGCACAATTTCTAATCTGTGGGCTACACATTTTAAGATAAATTTTCTAAGCTGACTGCGCTGAAAAGAAAATTATTCCTCATTTTATTAAGGAACAATTGTTTAAATAGTGTGAAGACCGAATATTCGTCAGATATGTAGTAAATAGTGTAGTGTACATAGAACACAAATTGGCATTTTACGGTGTATGAGATAGGTAGTCGACCTGAAGGTACAGGACCCGTAACTCAGTGAGAGACTCAGGATTTCTATTAAATCTGCCTTTACTTTCCCTAACAAATGTCAAATATCCTATTAAAGATGCCTTTACTTTCCCTAACAAATGCCAGGTATCCTTTTAAAGCTGTCTTTACTTTCCCTAACAAATGCCAGGTATCCTATTAAAGCTGCCTTTACTGTCCCTAACCAATGCCAGGTGTCTACATAAAGATGGAAGTATCTAAGGTCGTCGCCTAAAATCCCGCTTACCTTTATCTATATCATCTTTAGATCAATTGTCTGACGCCCGCAAATAGTTTGGGGCTGTTTGAGACCAAGAGAGCAGAAAAAATGGGCACCTTAAAAAGACTTAAAAGAGAGTCAGTGAAAGTAAAAATAAAAAAGCAATGGTATATGGGGGGGGAGATAGGGGGGCTTTTTGAGCTCAGGGCACAGGACGTGCGCTCGTTATGCCTTGAGCTAAAAATCCACCAGATTGGCTAACCCTGCCCAAATAGCTATTTGATTAGAAACAAATTTCAGAGCTTACAACAATCAAGCTCAAATCTGAACTGTTTACCACCAGTCACCTGATAGAAACTTGTGATATGTAAATGTTGTAGATGAACGTAAGACTTTTCTCTCTCTCCTCCATTGTTGTTGTTATTGTTGTTTCATCAGTCGACAGATAATGCAACTTGAGCACAAATTATGTAGGTATTTCTCAACATGCTCCTCTCATTATTTGAATAAATTCACTGGTTTCAGAATAGTTAACTACATTTTCGTTACATTTTTAACTGATCTTAACTATGCTAACAAATGGGGGTTTTTTTGTAACCTCAACGCACATATCGATCAACCAAAAGCTTTGAGTGTGGAGTATTTGCACAGGACCCGTAACTCTGTCATAAAGTGGTTGTTTACAACCGGTTTGAGTTTGAAATTAGCAAATAATTCTTCCCCCCTTTTTTTCCCCAAAGAAACTTGACCTCAAGGTAAAAGATTTGTCGCGATACACACATATTTCACCAAAATAAAATAAAAAAAAATGTTTGGCGATCACTTTGAATCCATGATCAATCAAAACGTATACAAGATTCTGTTTTCACCGTAAGCCCCTAAAATCTTTCTAAAAAAAGATATTTATAAACTGACGAAATATGTTTAGACCAATACAAAAAGAGGGGAAAAAATATGCTTATAATTATCACGACAGCTAACAACCTTTCACCTAAAGACACTCCTAGAACCTACAGCTTTGCATCCTTTTCTATCAGAACTAATACATAATAAACAAAAATGAGCTGCTTCATAGCAGTGCCCCCCACACACACACACACACACAACGATACCCGCTTATGACACTTTCCTTACACACTTTAATTTTCTAAGGAATTCACGGCAATGAATGAACAACTTGTTTTAACCTGTTCAGTACTTAGTTTTAATATTTATTTTCACTTATTTCTTTTTTTTTTTCTATTTTGTGTTTGTTTGTTTTTTTTGACAGTAAATCAAAACGTCGTCAGAGAGATGAACCCGGTAAAGTTTATCCTGGACATCACGGTGTGTCTCCCAACGTCAGCCAGAACTCAACGTTAAATCATGATGTACAGTTTCCAAAGGTGTGTACATGCACGGCGTGCATCTTTCTTCGGGCCGCAGGGCCTGTAATGTGAATGTGATACAATCAGGACCGTCCTCATGGATAGGCTCACTAGGTGACCGTCAAGCAACCACCACCCTCCTTTTTTTTTCGAGTATTTATTCCTATTAATTCTAACGCTAATAGGGCCACAATAGGCTATTTTGCCTAGAGCCTCAATAAACATTAAGGGGGGGGGGGGGGGAGGCACAATGGACATATTCAGAAAGAATGGCCAATTAAACAGTTGTTGTTGCTGTTGTTGTTGTTGTTGTTATTTTTGCTAAGTATCCGTCCTATAGAAAAAATATGGTTCAAATGTTTCATGTTTAAATAGTGTAATAATGTATACAGTTACTTAACATAAAAAAAAATATAGGCTATTCTTCAAACGATGATTGTCGCTGATTGTTGTGAATTGTAATTGGAGGAAAAGATACATCTATTGTTTATGAATAAAAAGATCCCATCTATTGTTTATGGATGAAAAGATGCCATCTAATCTATAAATAGAGCTCGGTATGATCTCTACTAGAAGATCCCATTAACTAAACAGTTTTCTCAGACACTAAAAAAAAAAACAGCACTGCTGGTCCTCTGGCCACCATGAATCTAAGAGCTTCTTTGTTCGGCTGGCTTAAGAAAGTTACATCAAATCTTACGATTCGAACATATTCATGTATCTTGTATGTATTCATCCTCTCATTACACTTGTATATTTAACCGCGGACCTTATGGTATTGTTTCTTTTGATCATATCACTTCATTGGTGTGTTATTTTTAATATCAATACAATATTTACGAGAACTCTTTGTCAGTAATTATCTCAAAAAATTAATTCTGTATTTTAGTGTATTACACTTCTCTAGCTATTTAATATATGGATATCAGTTTTATTAATTTGCCTTAATAATTATTTAAACATTTTCTATTTGGCTTTTTGTTTTAAGTTTGTTTTCGCATGCATCCATTGATTTCTATGTAAGACATGAGATTGTAATCTCTTGTTCACAATTCCAGTCCTGTTATAATAATAATAGGGATGGCTATTCACCAGGTAGATGAGAGACGTAATCCGGTATTTTATAAAGTAAATAATTTCAAACGCCGCGCCATTGTCATTTTATGAAGATTTAGTGAACTAAAGTAACTGCATAATAGGAAGAAAAAACTGGCTACTTTGGCAGACGCCTTTTAAGATCCGCATTCGGCCACCATTGCAATATAGAGCACTCTAACTTAAAATTGTATTACTACACGTTCGTATACATAGTGCCAACTATTGTACCCGTGGCCATCCAGTATCACTACCTCACCGATACCGAGTCCACTTCACTACCTCACCAATACCGAGTCCACTTCACTACCTCACCAATACTGAGTCCACCTCACTACTTTCACCCAAGACCATAATGACTATTTATATATATCCCCAGGTTAGTGGCAATGGGCTATGGCTAGGAGCTCCTGGCATGCATGCAGTCACCCCTTCACCTGCCTATTACATGCATACATCTAACCCACAGCCAATGTTGGATATGCCCCCTTCATATCTACAGAGGGTCACGCCAGAGAGGTGGTCACAGTCGAGTGAGTACATGATCATTTAAATAACTTTGCTTGAAAAAGATTAGCATTAAATTACATCACATGCCCTTTAGTTTCAACTATCTAAATAAACTATTCTGGTATCAAAAGATAACTTGAACAAATTATTATCAAGTGAATGACAAAGGTTTTAAATTGGTGACAAAAAAAAACTCAATTAAACTTAAGATATTGTTAAAAATTAAAATTTCTGAACTACATGTGATTTTGCAAAAGCTACGTCATTTAAAATATGACGTCAAAAGTTATGCTAACCAAATTATGTTGTTAAAATTACATGAACTAAATTATGTAAAGAACGTACTTATTACGATTACATTCCTTATAATATTTAAAGTATCTTGTTCAATGTATGTTCTAATTCAAGCATGAAAGAGCTTCTTTTATAATTTATACATACATCTAAATCATTGTTTCGGTGAAGTCTTCATGTGTGCAAACGTCCAACTTACCGAATGTTGTTTATCTCTACCAAAGATAATAATGTATCTATACACATTTGCAGGAATTCCTTACACGCCTCAAAGACCTATGTTTTCCAGTCATAGCAATGTATATCTCAGTAAGGCAATATTTCAAACATTTTGCATTCTGGTAGCAACTCGTAACATATGTAGAATTTTTCATGTCATTTTCAGCTTAGATGCACGCTGTATTTTAAAGCCATAAATATTGCATGATGTTGTACAATAATATTACACAATCACTAATAATATTTGTAGGCTTATATATTTAATATATTTGTGCATTGCATGTTTGTTTCTGTTTTCATATATTTTTTTTTGTCTTTTAAACATCATTCTTTGCATATTTGTTTACTAAACCATTATTGTAGTCTAATACCTGGAATGGCTTTAGATTGATGTGGGACACATTTCGTAACCAAAAGTTTTTTACTTAAATGTTTAACTGTACTAATTTGAAGTATTGCATCTGCTGAACATTAAAATACTGCATGTTTTTTTTGTTTATTTTTGAAGCAATTCATTATTTTTATTATTTCTTTTAAAAAATGAATATTTAAAATAAATTCCAATACTAATATCGTTTGTTTTAAATATATGCCAACATTAACCTCTAACAAATGCTTTAGTTAAAAATAGCTGGAATGCAGGCCTACCTAATGTTTACACAATACAAATCATTGTACATTAATGTACATTGTCTAGCTCTGCTCGCATACCATTGGTCTGTTGATTTCCAGGGCCGTTCTTAAATCTTCGGGGGTCATGGGCAGAGACTTTTAGAGATAGTACTATGTTGTATATTGGGGACGTGTGGTCGTGCGGTGTAGGGCGCTCTACTGTCGACCGGAGAGTCCTTGGTTCGAACCTCAGTGAGAACCTTGGGATTTTTTCAGGTCTTTGTGTAAATCCCCAAGTTCACCCAGCTTTAAATGGGTATCTGACTTTCTTTATGTTGGGGGGGGGGGGGTAAAGGCGGCTGGGCGTTGTGCTAACCACACAACCCCTTCATATGCTGAGGTTACTGAAAAAGATGAATCCTACACTTCATCTGCCCCGATGAGCCCTTAGGGGTTTAATGGAACTTTACTTTACTACAATGTTGTATATATTTTTACTGTAGTTAAAAGAAGTCCGGTGATTTAATCACGTATTAGTTGAAATATTTAAACAGTCCAAAGTAAAAAAAAATTGTATATTAGATCAGACAAATGTATTTAGTTGAAGTTGGTTTCTAGTTCGTTTTTTTTTTAAATTATCCTTAAAGGTAAAACACTCAGTTTATTGTATTTTGATTACCAAGTCAAAAAGACCAACAAAGAAAGAAACAAGTAAAAAAAAAAGAACTCGTTCCCACCCCCCCCCCCCGGTATGTTATATTACATGTTATATCGTATCCAATAATAAACATCTACACTTCTTTGAAACAGTGCCTGTCCCAGGACCACAACGTATCTACCACAGCCAACAGATGGGATCTCTGCATGAGCTGCCGCCGACAATGTTGACTGGCTACAGCCCGATGGGGATGGAGATCTATGACTATCCGGCCTTGGGAGGTTAGGTTTCATTTTATAAATGACAATCAGCCATTAATGTTAAAGTGTGAGTGTAATAGATGTAGTGATGGGATGTTATATCGGAAATGGGAAATGTCGGAACTTTCTTATGTGAATATGGATCGGCATTAGATACTGAGAACTTCAGCCTGATTTTATCACATATTTAAAATTGATTCTTTGGAACTGAAGCTAATAGTCTCTAATCGCCAGATTCTTGATCTTTTTATAAAGTCTGAGTTCTATATAAAAAGCGATAATCAAAGGCTTAGGGAAATATCATATATTTTATCGGATTCACTTAATAGAATTATTGACCATTATGACATTAACATTTTAACATAATATCTATTTTTTTTTACTCAACAGGCGCTGCTAATGGAGTCGCACCAAGATCTAAGTTATTAGAAACAAAGCGCACCCCTTATATGTACGGCAATGACAACTTTATGTTTGGCAAAAAGATTGAACGGTCCCACAGCGATGTGCACAAAATTTCCAAGCCGCCCGTTCCCCACAAGTTCCATCATATGAAGCAAAACTCATCCTCCTCTTCACAAGAGAGAAACAGCCAAACCTCTTTCAAAGAAAGCTTTACCTACATTAAAGACGACAAGCAAAAACTGGTGGTCAGCGAGGGCCTGAGTGGACTCAACAGAAACAAGGCTACTCAGGACGATGTCCATGGATCTTATCACAACAGAGCGTTCTCTACGGATTCTGGTTTGGGCAAAAGCTCCACTTCGATCGATAAGCCAAACGCTCCCCACCTGATAGCCATGAAATCGCCAAAGAGGGCCTCACAATCCAATGGCACACCTGGTCTTGTGTCAACCTATGTCTCCAAGCCAGATAAGACGGCACCCTCAACCGAAAGTCTGAAAATTCTGGCCAATAATAAAACAGATGACCAGAAAACTCATCCTTCATTCACAGATGTGTTGGACTCCATTCAATTACCTGAAATGGAGGCTGAGCTGGACCACAGAGAATACAGATATAGTGGACTTATAGTTTCAAGCAAGTCTGATAAATCTTATGCAGTTACCAAATCGTCTACTTCCAGTACTGACAGCGGGGCCTACAGTGAGATATTAGCCGTCAATAAAACAAAAAAGACTGTCTTGAATGACAATAAGATGGATGAACATGTTGTCAATGAGATTGTGGACACTCTAGTCTTGCCAGAAATTACGGATGTTGAAAGGTCAAAGCCAGTTAAGGACAACGTGCCATTTGGTAATTCTCAAGTCAGATCTTCACTTCATAGTCACGCGTTGTTCAGTACTGAGAGCAGGCACATTATAAACTTGGATGAAAAAAAGCCTAAAGAAATCCAGACAGCAACTAAAATCAGTCATCATGAATTAGCAGCGGATGATGTAAATAATGCTGGTAAGAAAATACATTTTTTATTTAACAAAATAATAATTGATATTATTTTATTTGTTTATTACATGACAGCTGCCAACAGAAATAGAAAAATTGTTTTTAAAAGAATGTAATATAAAATGGACGTGTGACTAAATATCTTCCATTCAGTAAACTGTAAACATAATTAAACTTGTTGAATTTCTTCTACTTCAAATTATAGTTTGCTAATTATTTGTCTTTATTTTGTCAAAACAGTTAAAAAGATAATAGATTTTTAATGGATTTAAGCAATTTTTCTGATACGAGCTTTTTAGATGGTGCAGAGCTTAATTACAAAAATGTTATGTTTTAATAGGGAAAATTACAGACACAGCCTTCGAGTTTTTAGACAATTATCTATCAGAAGATGAAGGTACAGATAACACATTGGATAATCCCGTTTTATCTTAAAATTTAGTGGAGGTAAGGAAATGTATTCATTTTATTTACATTGTGCACTCTTAGTATAACAATTTAGAAAAATGCATGACTATAAAAGCATGTAAATTAAAATGATTGCCTTCAAGGCTTTATGGTAAGTTCGATAACAATACTTCTGTTGTACTATCAGTCAGGAATTTGTGAATTAATTAAAATAATAATCCTACTGTTATTGTGTCACTATATTTCATGAAAAATTTTATCTCTTCATAGTTAACTTGATTTTATAAATCACGGCGCTGATACACTTGTAATACAGATTTATAAAATGAGCATTTAAAATTAAACTGTAAAAAATGAGATTATTGCATGTAGCATCAGTTATATAAGAAAGAAATTAAAACAGGTGTTTAATTACTCATTTTTGAGGATAAAAGAGTTCTTTGCTGATTCATACCTAATACTAGCCAATAGTTGTTGTTGTTTGTTTTTTTCAAAACAAATAATCACAAAACAAAATATAATGACTGAAATCATTGTAATGGGGATACTTTTAACAAATACATCCTTTCTTTATGCTATTTGATCAAAACTTCCAAGAAAAAAAAATTTAGGTTACCTAAACTATTGTTTTTACTTAATCTCATTGTTTTCTATACTGATTTTTTTTTCCAGCTTGGGGCTTAACTGGCCAGTAAAAACTTTCATCTTCAATGTTTCATAGTATGGAGCACTAAAAAGTGTTTTATTCTACCTGATTCAATGGATTCCAGACATTCTGGATGAGATGAATCACACCATCAGCTTGTGGTCTGAGGCATTACAAAAAAAAAAGGTCCTTCCTAATGAAGACAGCTAAGGAATCAGAGCTACTGATGCTCATCTTGCCAAGAAAACTGATATGAATGCAATCAAATAATATTTACCATGCAGATATATACCACATATATCCTCATTTTACTACAAGCTTTTGATATTAATCTATTATTGCAATATTTAAAGATATATAAGTATAATAATTTATATAAAAGACTATGAAATGTGTACAATATTTATGTTTAAGGCAAATCTAACATGAATGATCCAAAAATGCATTTTTTCAGAGTTTCTAATAGAATTGTGAAATGAAATCAAAGAATTTCAGACTCCAACTTTGAGAGTCAAGATCACAGATTATAATCTGTGGTCGAGATTATAAGACTAAATTGTCTTAGAAGAAAAGAGAAGGCCTAGTGTAATTTACTCCTTTTTTTTATTCTCTCACATTTTCATTTTTTTTTTCTTTACAAAGGCCAACATTTAATGTCTTTCATTTCATGACCTATTTTTACTTTGTTCAATTTTTTTACATACTCATTGCTATATATTTTAAACTGTCAACTCACTTCTTATTTGTATCATTCACTTATTACAATTATAGTATGTGCCTTATCACACCTTTGTATTTTGACTATACTATGTATATAATATATTTATATTTGTGCTTGTATATAACATATTTATATATATATATATATATATATATATATATATATATATATATATATATATATATATATATATATTACATATTTGTGCTGTTATTAGAATATGTACAGCATTGGGTGTATCCAGGGCCGGATAGCCCGACTAGGCCGTGGCCTAGGGGCCCCACGAAATGGGGTGGGGGTGCCAAATGTCGAGTAGCATACCAAAATTAAAAAAAAAAAACTTTGCAATATTTTTTTTTATTTTTCAAAATGGGGCCTCAAATTTTTGTTGTCCTAGGGCCCCATAAATTGTAAATCCGGCTCTGTGTGTATCCCCACATGGCCCATATCAATACATTACTCATTCAATGTGATAATATCTACCTCTGAAGTCTGAACCAAAATTGCTATTATCTATAGCCTAATGTGCAAAGACGTTTTTTTTTTTTACTGTACATACAGCAGACAAAGAAAAGGTATACAAGGTGTGTGTTCAGTCTGCACACAAAGTTTAACTCAGTCAGTGATTCAACCTAGTTAGATACCTATCAGCAACTATAAAAAAAAAAGTGGCTGGTTAAAACCCTGGCTAGACTTACATTGTATCCCCCTAGTCTTCCTCCTTCCACCCCACTGAGCTTTATATATCTAAGTCCTTCACCCACCCCTACCCTCCCCTACCCCCCCCCCCTTTCCATTACAGTAAAATCACATAACATTCCCATGAGCTAAAAAAAAAAGTGTACAGTGTCGACAGAATCATTGTTTAATGTTTAACTAAACTATACCGTATCTTCCTGTTTTAATATGTAATGTCCATAGAATCATTGTTTAATGTTTAAACTAAACTATACCGTATCTTCCTGTTTTAATATGTATTTTTTTTATCATATATTTTTTTACTGTTTTTATATTTTGACGTTTTCTGTTTGAAATAATGCTGTTTTGTAAATAGGCTCAACCATATTACGGATAGTTCTGGGGAACTTTGTAGTTCAAAGTTCCTTTTTAACAAACTTAGGGCCGCATCGATGAAAGCAAATCAATAAACCATGTTTGTAACTTAAACTCTTGTGTAATACTTTTATTTGTCCGTGTATTACGTCATAAAGTTACCGAAATATATCAAATACATTTAAATATCAGTGGTGGGGAAGGTTTTAGAATCGTGGGACACAAATGGGTTCATTTGAAAGTAGAGGCGAAACAAGAGATGGTGTGTGTGAAGTCCCTGTAAGGATGAGATGAAATCCCTTAGATCCTATAAACACTAATGGGACGGTTTTTATGGTGCCCTTCTTTCATCCCCACCATAGCCGATAGTGCAATAAAGCTATGGAGTCACCACGGAAGATATAGCGAGGACTTCAGCCACGACCTGAACATTTTCCTTGGTCCTACCGGAGATCGAACCAGGTACCTTCAGGTCGATAGTCGAGCGCTTTACCGCACGACCATCCGTAAACAAGAGAAGGTAGAGCCAGCCAAGATAATTTAAACGTAAACGTCTTAGAGTGAATGTTTTGGAGTGGGGGGGGGGGGTCGGATCAAGCAGGCCCGTACTTGGACCTACGCAGTAGTACGTCCACCCGTGGATTATTATTAAAGCCCCTGTACGGACGAGATGTTCATCTCTTGACCCGACGCACAGGGCCGGGTGTAGACTTGATAAGGCCTTAAGCTATTTGAGATACGGTGCTCATTAAGTCCAGATGTTATATCATGTCAGTGTGAAACATTTAAGTATATATGACAATCGCTCACTAGACAAAAAAAAGTGGGGTGGGGGCCTAAGCTATAGCTTGTGCAACTTATACGTAAATCCACTGCCTATACACTGCCTATACACCACTAGTGGGAGGGTTTTGTTTTGATCTTTTTTCACCCCACCATAGTCTGGTGTACATGTAGGCACAACATGAGACATGGCCTAGGGTACATGTAGGCACCACATGAGACGTGGCCTAGGGTACATGTAGGCACCACATGAGACATGGCCTAGTGTACATGTAGGCACAACATGAGACATAGCCTGGTGTGCATGTAGGCACAACATGAGACATGGCCTAGTGTACATGTAGGCACCACATGAGACATAGCCTGGTGTACATGTAGGCACCACATGAGACATTGCCTAGTGTACATGTAGGCACCACATGAGACATGGCCTAGGGCACATGTAGGCGCAACATGAGACATAGGTAGGTCACTCCTGGATTTAAACCCTAAACCTACAGCATGCAGGTCGGACTCACATTTAGATCGTCACCGAGTCTCCCAAAATGTTTTGATAGGAAAAAGCATCAACGTAGTATTAACTAAAATAAACACCAGTTACAATTGGCATCCGCCGACGCCCTCCCCCCCCCCCACTTCCACTGCTTCTCGCCCCTACTCCAGTAGAATTCATGTCAGACCTGATGCAATTGGGCCACCGAATTTACTTTTACCTAGAGCCCCTTTTTATCTCTAAAAGTCTCTGTCTAGGGCCCGCAAAAACCTAAGGTAGTCTCTGGCTGTTTTATTGTATCACACAATCTGTTACACACAAACATTGTTCATATAAACACTGCTTTGATTAATTTACCACTATCTACATTAATCTTGACGACATGAGTACTTATTTAACTCATTTAGTATCGGTAAATAGCTTATTGATGAAATATATATATATATAATAAAGAAATCAATAAATAAATAAAGAGGGGAAAAAATAATATTGTTTCCAATTACAATGTGAAAATGTGTGTGTCTCTCGATGTAGGCTACGCAAGTTGGTGGAATATGAGCACTAGAGTGTTTCAAAAATTTTTTGTTTCAAATTTAACCGTATAGGGCATTAATCGATGAGGATTGGTGTATTAAGTAACCAGTAAAAATTTCAGTCAAAAAGATTGACATTAACAGACTGCTCAAAGGGTCTCCTTATTTTGGCATAATCGTAAGCAGGGACGAGGCGTGAGTGTTGCCGGTCTAACTCTTAGAGAAAAATTGATTGATGATTTTATAGCCATATACAAAGCACAAACGAACAAATATCTATATATTTGTATAAAGTATTGGACTAATAATATACACGATTTATATATACTGATGTTATATATATTTAAACTTGTAGTCATTTTATTATGAATGATTATGCTAACTATATTCAATACACACAAGACCATTTTATAGCTATATAATGGTCCTGTGTGCATTGAATATAGTTAGCATAATCTTTCATAATAAAATGATTACAAGTTTAAATATATATATAATTTATTTATGTAAATTGTATATATTATTAGTCCAATACTTTATACAAATATATAGATATTTGTTCGTTTGTGCTTTGTATATGGTTATAAAAACATCAATCAATTTTTCTCTTAGAGTTAGACCGGCAACACTCAAGTCTCGTCCCTGTTCGTAAGCCTATATGATGTAATTTTGGAGTGGATTTTTAAAATTGTCTCTGTAGTGTACTATTATTGACATTTAAATTGTCAATTCCGCATTATTCATTCTGCATTGTACACTGCTGTGCGTTCTTTTTCTTTCAGATTTCAGATTTAGAGTTCAATTGTAATAATTAATATGGCATCTGTACCTCAAAAGACTTTCAAAACTAGATCTGAAATCGATGTCTGGTTGATTGGTCAACAGTTAGCATCTCTTGATTTAGTCACTTGTTCTAACAGCATACCAACTATAGTGCTCACTCTGCGTCGTTTGCTTTATTACTTGAAGAGTAGAAGCTTTCTCTCTCTGGAAGCTGCTCAAATGTGATCGATGAAGTTTTTGCTATATGGTTTATAGCGCACATCACAACAACACAGAAACCCAATGCTGTTGCCAAACTGAAAGCATTGTACGAGAGATATGTTAAGCTTGGCAAGAACAAAGGCTGTCGAAGTGATAGGCAGATGGAGTTGAAAGTTGAATTTGTCCAGATGAATCAACAACAGTATCACTGTCAACAAGTACAATATATAGAGCTATAAAAAATGTTTGCCAATCAGTTCACCAGAAGGAGATGTTTGTGCCAAGCACATCATTAGTTGCTCATTTTGATGGAAAATTACTACCAGATGTTGGTGGCCAATCAGACGAGCTAGTTGATCGAATGTTAATTGTTGTGTCTTGAATGAAGGTTGAAGAGCTTCTGACAATTCTACAACTTCCAAGATCAACTGGTGAATTAATGGGTAAAGCTGTGGTTCAGGTACTACATGAGTTGAAAGGTGTCCCAGAATGGCTGGCTGGTCTTTGTTTTGATACAACAAGTCCTAACACAGGAGTTCATACTGCGCCATAACAGTTATTCAGCGGATGTTTGACAAACGCCTTCTATTTCTAGCATGCCGCCATCACATCTTTGAAATAATATCATCAGCAGTGTTTGACAAGTTGTTTAAACCATCTGTACCACACTTCTCACTGTTCAAATGTTTCAAGGAAACGTGACCGACCCCTGATACATCACGATTTGCTGCTATTGATGTCTCTACATCCAGCTCAGAGTTGACAAACAGTGAGAAAGCTTGGCTTTATGAGAGAAAAGCAGACCAAGGGGCCCAACATGAGTACACTATTATTTGATTAACAGGAATTCTCTAGCAAAATAGTATACACATAAATGTTACTTACTAATTGTATAACAAACATAATTTTATGTCTTATAGGTTCTTGGCTATACTGGGTCAAATATTGATGAAAACTGTCTGAAGTGCAATGTCTGGAAATTTTTAGGGCATACTTTGTGCAAGCTACACTTGAGATAAATACATTATTCAACTCAGGATAAAACACTGAGTACATACTGAACATTTCAGTCTGATACCTCTTTTAGTTTTTGAAATATTCACGTTCAAATATCGCGAAAATGTAAATGTCACGCGAACTCGCGACAACCCTTAAAACTTTAAAAAATCACATCTCACAAAGTTTTTGACCAAATGGTCTGAAATTTTCAGGAATCACTCAACTTTGAATGTACAACAAGCCCTGAAAATTTCAAAAAGATCTGAGAGGGTCGGGTGAACAATTGTCAAAAAAACTGGTTGACCCTTTTGCAAAAAAAAAACTTAAAAGTTTGATGCTAATGAGCAGTCACTTATACTCAATATTTTTTCCTATAATTTGGCCATCGTATTACTGACCCGAAACCTCACATTTCTAGGGGGCATGCGAAAGTGAATTAAACAATTTTTTTTCACCATTATCCTTTGAAACACTCTAATGAGCACCATTGTATCCCAGACCTGAGTTGGGTATTTGTTAAGCGTTATGCTAAGTCGTAATACCAATATCAGACAAAAAGACAAAAGCCAAAATTCGAGGTTCTTTTGATTCTGAAAAGTCCATGAGATCATGTCATATAGGCAGCCGATTCCCCATTTCTTGAGAACAACCAGCTGTTGAGATTTCGAAGATAAAATAAGTAACACAGCCTTAAATTTAGTTCTAAATTTTTGATCAGTTGGAAACTAGTATTTCTTTGCACCCCCACCCCAATCCCCTCGTAATATTTATTATTCAAGATTATTCTAAAGTAGGTAAAAGTTGAATTACGAGTAACACGCAAAAACCTCATTCAGAAATTTTGATAACACAAAAATGAATGTAACCATAGCAACTAAGTACTTGCATTAAAAAATGGGACGTGTGTCCCACCACAACAAACAAGTAATTAGATGAAGAAGTAGTGTTTGTATTTCATTATTCATATTAAATTATTTTAACCAGCATGTTGATGATCTTCTACAAAATAATTCTAATAATGCCTTTCAAATTTAAACACTAAAACATTCAGTTTGAGGCTTAAATCAAAAATAGAACAAAACATTCCATGAAATAACTACTAATTAAAATGGACCCGTGAGTAAAGTGAAATGAACCAGAATATTTTATTTCGTTTGGCCTAAAAAAAATAGTGAATAGATTTTGACTTTATATAGCAGATAGTCCCATTAATTGAGAAATGCAACGTATATAGTCGGTTAACAATGACACTGACAGTTAATTTCTAGTTTGTTTCGAATTTAATACTAGTCCAGCTTTGAAAACGAATTCGACTGAAGACAAAGGCAAACGGTAATTCTTATTAAATTTCCATATTACATAACGCAATAATCATTTTTTTAAATGTGCCAGCCCCTTCTTATTATAACCCATCTCCCTCTAATTATATAAAATGTGCTACCTCTACTAATCTCCCTTCCACTTCGAGGAAAATGTAAAGGAATTTAATGAAGGGGTGGATGGGGGGCATTATATAATGGACATCAGCTACACTTCCCCCCCCCCCAACTCCTTGGCACAGACCCTAAAGTTGCCATCCCTTTTCTAAATCCAAAAACCTTAGAATTCGAACGACATGGAAACTGAAATAAGTCTATTAATTCCTTAGACAGCGGAGATACTTTGAAATTAAAAGTCCGGCGTATTAACTCTGTATTTAGTATTTGTTTTTATTCGTCATTTCCCTTTGATAATGTGCCATCTTTGATCCTTTTATAACATCTCTCTGTGGAGTGAAAGTATCCGATTAGCATTTTTGCAACTTTTTTTCGATGCTAAGTTGAAGCTCTTTTTTTCGTGTGGTATTTTTTTTTTATTTATATGCAAACAACTTGGTACATTTAAAATTAAAATACAAGGTATAGGCTACTCCAGTACAGCCCCGTAGCGTGAAAATTCTACAGCAGGGGCCAGGTATTCTACAGCAGGGGTCAGGCCAATAGCAGGGGGGGGGCAGGAAATAAATGTTGCTAAGTAGAGCAAACAACCAGAGGTGGCCAGACAAAACGCAGGGGGGGGGGGGCATATGACACTTGCTAAATGATCTCGTCCTAGGCCGTGAGTACTGCTATACCTGCATCTGTATGTGCAGGGCTTGGAGCAGTCACCCCAGGTGCCACCCGCTAATCCCGCTATTTGGGTATACGTTTAATGACATCCTGCATTTGAATGGTAAATGTACTAATTTGTTAGAATAGCTTAAAAAAATAGTTCAAAAATAATACCGGTTATTTTCACCATGCATAGAAAAATTATAAATGGCATAAAAATAGTATGATTGTAAAGAGAAAGGATTTAAAAGTACGATAAAGGAAACAGCACGTCTGACGTTCGAATTTCAAAGCATGTTCGAATTCTAAAGTATTGTAAGTTATTTAGTTCAGTTTTCAAGTAAGTTTATTTTAAAGGTGTTCGGATTTCGAAATGAGGTACAGAATTTTAAGAGCCAACTACGGGCGCCACAAAAGTTACTTACGTCCATATAGGGAATATATCAAAATTAAGAAATATATATAGATTTTCTGCGACATTCTGATCTGAAAGATTATTTTGCGTGATAAAATATTTGATTTCAAAGAATTTGTGTACATACAAATTTGGTTCAAGGTAAAAAAAAAACGCCGCCACACCTCAAGCGGAGAAGTCTAAATTTAAAAAAACCGCCCAATTGGCGAGAAAACGCCTATATGGCAAAACTGCAACGTAAATAAACTTTGCCTTATTGATTTAGAGTGATCTCCCTTTTTGAGAATGACCCTGTTCTTTCTATGATCTCACGTTTTCCTTTCTGTATTCAAAATCAGCTGATTGTTTAGTTTGTTTACATGCTGAATTTTTCTTTCCAATATGTTGCTTGTCAAAGATATGATTTCTAGACACGGTTTAAATTGAAGTAAGTGTGATAGTTACCACATGGATTATTTATTTGTCCGGAATTGCATGTTTTTAAGACAGCGTTATTTCGTTACACTTACCAGTTTCTGTCTCAATTATCTGTCCAACAGTGTTGGCAACAGGTTGGTTTAATAGTCTGTATTACAAAAGCCTAATTAATTAACTTTCATGAATTAAAAAAAATGTATTTCTTCTACACTATTGGATGACGAATTCTTAAAATAGATTATAGAGAATCCATTCAATGAAAGGGCTTGTATAAATAGAAAAAATAAGAATTAAGTTGCTTACAAATGGCTGCATGTATTGGGATGTAGGTAAAAGCCAAACTTTGACCCAAAGAATTTACAGCCTACAAGAGGAGTATGCTAGACTGCCTTGATACTGTTGATTAGCTGAAAATTCGCAGTGAAAGTAAATTATATATGAAGTAGCAATCAATATATCTGATGCTTCTTTACATTAGATTTCTATTAATGCATTTAACTAGTCAAAAACTTTTACTTTTAGAATGTTTTTATTTATACTAACTTATAAGTATATAATAGATTGGGACTTTTTCATATATTTTTAAAAGGATAAATCATATTTTTTATGTTAAATATTTTTCCTTTTCCTACATTTTCTTCAGGAGTTAAAAATGTCATATATATATATATATATATATATATATATATTAACACAAATTTTCACCATCTATTTTTACTGTATTGTCATCTCTGGCAAAATAGTATAACACGTAAAATTTGGTAAATATCTTTTGGCCAAGTAACATTTTTGCAATCTATGCAAATTTTATATCAATATTTAGGCTTGTGATTGATACAGAAATTAACAAAGCTAAAAAAAAATTGGACAAAAAATGTGTAAAGTTTTGTGTAAATTTTTTTATAAGTTGTTGTTTATAAGTATTAACACTGAAGTTTTTTTGTGCAATTATAATATGTCATAATAAAAAAAAATATCTTAGGCTAGGCTAAATATTTTAGATCATAAAAATTATATTACTTTTTGTATAAATTAGATGCTTTTCTTATTTATATAGTTTGTTTAATATGTTTGATAAGAAATTTTGTGAGCTATGTCCTCAAATGGAGCAGTGGAATTCATTCTAGGAGGTCTTGCAACATGTGGGGCTGGCTTCTTTACCAACCCGTTAGAGGTTGTGAAAACACGCATGCAACTTCAGGGAGAACTCCAGGCTCATGGACAGTATTCGGTAGCGTAAATAGTTTATTGTCAGTTATTTTAAATAGCTGATAACTAATATTGTATTTAATGGTTATTTTGTTTGAACCATTTGTTATATTTAAGTCATAAGTGTTTTACTTTAGCAGAGAGGTTAATTTTTCTTTTTTTTTTTAGGTTCATTATCGTAATGCTTTTCATGCATTTGTAACTATAGCAAGAAATGATGGTATATTAGCTTTACAAAGTGGACTTGTCCCAGCAATATGGTATCAGTTTTTCATGAATGGCACTAGACTTGGGACGTACCAAGTAAAATATATTTTATATATTACTAAATATTTATCTATTTATGTCATTGGCGTAAAGTTAAGTTAGGATTAAATGATTATTTATGAGGGGAAATATAAAAAGCTTTCATTTTCGAAAATCTTACTTTTTCATGGACTAGTTTAGACAAATGTAGCTGAAAAAAAATTTGTCAGAACGAGTTATCTTTTTTTCTGATATTGTATGATTATGAATTAGAATGAATGTGTTTGTTTAGCTAGACCACTAGTATTTAACTCATTTAAAGAGAAAGTGGGCATAATTTTTCTTCATCAAACTTAACATTTATGCATATGTGCCTGAAAACTGCATTTTGTTATAAACAAAAATTAAATATTCCCAATGTAAATGTGATCTACAGATACAGGCTAATTTAGGTCTGACAAAAGATAAAAATGGCAACCATAGTTTTCCTAGAAGTGTGATTGCAGGTGCCTTAGCAGGTTGTGTTGGAGCAATAGTCGGCAGCCCTTTTTATATGGTAAGTCAAATTAGCTAAACTGAAAATTTAAGAGATGTTCTTCTACGTGTTAGAAATAGATTACATTAATTTACATGTGGATAATATGTTTAAAAATGACCAAAGCTTAGTACTTAATATCCTGTCTATTGCTGAGGTGAAATTTTGTTTTACAATAATGTATAACCCTAAAAAAATGTATGCTAAAAGAAAATTATTTTTTTTCAGTGGGAAAGTTTTTTTCTGTTTTTTATACATGTTTAGAAACATTAATAGAGCTCTTGAATTATTTTTTTCTGCATCTAAGTTGTTGTTGCTTTTTTTTTTATAGTATTTTTTGTTAAATTTATTTTGAAAAAGTTACAAATAGATGTAAATTATCAATTAAAATTTGTGGCTCTTATTTATCCATTTTAGGTAAAGACTCATCTTCAGGCTAAGGCTAATAAAGAAATAGCTGTGGGTCACCAACATCCCCATGAATCTATGTCACATGCTATCAAGGTAAATATGTAATTTAAATTAAAAGTGATCATTGCAAACAACTTGTGATTTAATATTAACAATAAGTGAGGCTACTGACAATGATTTTATAAATTAAAATTTGTATTCAATGATAAAGTGATTGTTTTTTTTTTATATTTCTGTGATATTTAAAAATTTAATGAGCAGAAAATGTTATTTAAGTAATTTTTATACATTTTTTTTATGCTATTACAGACTATCTACAAAGATCATGGTGCCTTTGGATTGTGGAGAGGAGTTTCTGGTGCTATAATGAGAGTAACAGTGGGCTCAGCTGCGCAACTTTCCACTTTTTCAGAATCTAAAAATATGATTGACAAATTTAAAGTAAATATTTAATAATTACCTTTAAATTTGAATTACACAAAAAAAGAATTAATATTCCAAATAAAAATATCCTTAGAAGAGTTCAGAAATAAGATATTTCTACCATTCAGTATTAATCTGTTCAATATTTGTTGTGCAAAAAATCATATTCATTTGTAAAAACCAAAGACATGCAACATTCTTTTTCTTTTTGCTCTCAGTATTTATTGTTGCTTGTCGAGTTAAAGTGTAAATAGAAAATTTAGTCCAATCATGCATTTTATTGTGACTTTTTTTTCTGTTTTGAAAATGTTTTGCTAGTATTCGTTTTCACTTATAATTTAGGTTTTAAATTCTGGATTTCACTAGAAGAGTTTTTGATAGATATGCTGGTCTTAAACTGTATTTCAGCTATAAATATTTTTATTAATTTTATTCTCTTTTTTTTTTCTACATGTTTTCCATTTAAGTTTAATGTCTGGTTCATTGGCAGGTATTTAAACCCAACAGTTTCATGACCACATTTTCTGCTAGCATGGTAAGTGGTGTTTTTGTTACTGTCTTCATGACGCCTTTTGATGTCATCTCTACAAGACTATACAATCAGCCAGTGACCACAGCTGGTAAAGGTACACTTTATTCAGGTGTATTGGATTGCTTCCTAAAAATATTAAAGTCAGAAGGCATCTGGGGGTTTTACAAAGGATGGGTTCCTTCATATCTTAGACTTGGACCTCACACAACCATTAGTCTTGTATTGTGGGATGAAGTCAGAAAAGCATACAATGCAAGAAAGATTCAGTTGTCCCAGACTCAAGTTTAGCATTATTCCCAATGATTCCTGTTGTTCCGCATTATTTTAAGTCTTGTTGAAGATTTGTCTTTCTTAGTTTACTTGCCTTATTTTAAGTAGGTTTTTAATTTATCAGTAACTTAACCAAATTATGCTGTTTTATCTGCATTTAATCCAATTTAGTTATTTTTTTCTTTAACCTTTTATCTGTAGATGACACAGTTCAATTATTTTTTTTTAGATAAGTACTTTGAGACGTAGAAATGGGTACAGTTTTTTATTTCTTTAAACCAAAAATGAGTCTTAAAAAATAATGTTGTATTTTGTTTTTCATCCAGACCATTCCAATCTGTCATGTCTATAGAATGGGGAAGATTAATGTTGATAGAGATTTAAAACATTGTTTGTTTATTCCATATATCTGAGTTAATTTGTAATTAGGTTCACAGAGCTCACACGAATGTATTACTTGTTCGAACATTTGGGGAAAAGATATTGGCTAGTTCTTTAATAAAATTAATATATTTGATCACACTGTTTTGAGAGTCTAATGTTTATTAAAAACTGAATTGTGAATTGGTTGTTTTTAGCAGCTATTTGTATGCTCAGGATAAAATGTATCTTTGGTTTTTTTTCTTGCTTTATTAGTTATTTAGTTAAAACAGTTCTACTGCTCTTGAAATGTTTACAAAGTTTATATTGACCTTATTTTTCCATAGAATATTGTAAATTTCTTTTTTTTATTTGCATATGAAAACTGTTTATACTGACTTCCAGCATCTGGAAGACCAACTGATTTATTTTATTTAATAAAATAGTTATGTGAAATATTTGTTTTAAAAACAGATTTTTTTTGTTTAAAGAAAAAGGATAGTGTATATGTTACCGGCAATATGTGAAATTCCGGCATTCTATAGAATGCCTAGGAAAAGTATGCAACAAAAAAACTGATATTTTATACTTTGCCTAAAACAATCAGGCATTCTATAGAATGCCGGAATTTCACACATTGCCGGTAAAATATATACTGTGGTATACTTGTACAGAAGGGAACAAAAGAGGTTGCAATTTTTTTTATTAAATCTTAACATTACAACTATAACTTATTTACTGATGGTATCATCCTCTTATTTTATTTTAAACCTTGTATATTTTCATAACTCTAACTTTATCGGGCACTAATGAACTCATTGTATTATACAACTGGTCTCAGTTTTTAAAAATTCATTTAATAATTGATATTAAGGCTACATAAAATTCTGAAATTGTTACCACAAGAGAGAAAAGTAGTTTCATAACAATTAATTGTTACATTGTAGTGATACGGTATACTTATTATTTGTGTATGTATATAGTGGGATTTTTAAGTGTGCATAATATTGAATGATGTGTGGCCTTTTAGCTTATTTGTTTTGTCATTCATCCAAAAGTTTGTTTTTTTTGAAGTGTTACTTTTCTAATGTTGTATATTACCTGCAAAAATGTTGAAGTTTATATACCGGTTTAATGCATTCACTAAAGCCAAATATACTGTTTCTCTGTTATGGATTTATAAATTATTTTTTTAAAATAATTTTGTGATTTCAATTCATTTACTGGAGAGACGAGCATAAAAAAATAAACAATACCAAAAATTTGTTTCCAATAATACTGTAATGTGAGTGTGTTTCTTGTTATTTGTTACTTTTATGGAATGTTATCATGAGAACAGCCCAAACCTGAAAACATATTTTAGTTAGCTCATTAAAACATACAATGTTAAGATTTGTGGCAATTAGAGACTAAGAAAAACAACGGGCAAAAAATTATATATTTCTATTCATTTTTTTTTATTATATGTACTATTACAATAGTCTTTCTTAAAAGGGGCCATCCATAAAAGACGTCCACACAAAGGGGGGGAGGGGGGTTCAGCAAAAAGTGGACATGAGGGGGGAGGGGGTTGAGGACAGAGTGGATGTCCACAATGTTGTGTTTTTGCATAAATTTACTGCAAAAAATTCCAGTTTAATGACAAAAGAGTTATAGAAATCGGAAGCCGTTTTATTATTTAAAACTTGTCAGAAGTATGCCGACACATACATGTTGTTAAAACGAAACAGACAAAATGGCGACTGTAGTGTCGGCACAAAAGGTTTTTTTTTCTCATGTAAATATTTTGAATTTCAAATTTTATTTTTTTATTGTTCATTTTTATTTTAACTAATTTTATTATCGCTCTTTACAAAAAAAAATTGGCAGTATTGATGGGCAGTCAGTGCACATTCTTTCTTAGCCAGGATGACAAGGCTAGAGTTCCTTTGGGCCTTCCAGCTGCATCAAAACAGACACCACTTCTAATGCATCTGGAATATCGTATCCATTTGCCTGACCATGATTGGGTTGTGGCAGATAGGCATAAACTAATACCTTCAGTTTATGCTGCATGTATTATCAAGGATGGCAGTGTGACCTATTCTGGACCAACATCTATATCAATAAGGAATGGTAAACATGACTCCAGTACTGCTGCCTCACATGTTGCGTATTTTGATGTACTTGTCTCTCAGGATATTTTCAAGAATGTGGCATGAACATATGGTGGATTAGTAAAGCCTATAGTTATTATTACTGTTGACGGAGGCCCAGACGAGAACCCACGTTATCCAAAAACTTTGAACGCTGCATATAATTTGTTTACCAAGCACAATCTTGATGCTTTTTTTATAGCCTGTCATGCTCCGGGTCACAGTGCCTACAACGCGGTAGAATGACGAATGGCCCCATTGTCTCATGACCTGTCAGGCCTCATTCTTCCTCATGATCATTTTGGGTCCCATTTGGATGCGAATGGTAAAACTATAGACCAAAACCTGGAGAAAGCAAACTTTAAAAAGGCTGGAGAAATACTCGCTGAAGTTTGGAGTCAGGCTGTCATTGATGGCTATGATGTGCATGCACAGTATGTTGAACCAAGCAGCACAAGCACATTTCTTCCATCTCCCTCTGTGAATTGGTGTTGGAATCATGTCCAACAGTCTCAGTATTTTCTGCAGATCATCAAATGTAATGATGTAACATGCTGTGGACCAAGACGAACCAACTATAATGAACTATTTCCCAAACGTTTCATTCCAGCTCTTGTACCTTTTGTTAGTCATGAAGCAGGCGTCATGGCTGCAGCTATCGGCAGTAGTAGTGGTAGGCCTACTTATGGATCACTGTTTCAGGGGCTTGCACTGATTGGTCTGGAGCCCGATCACAGTTACAGTAGCATGCCTTTTGATCTCTATTGTCCATCAGTGGCTGGAAAAGTTCCCAAGCGAATGTGTTTCTGCGGCAAATACTTCCCATCACAGGTGGCAATGAAAAAAACATAAGGTCGTCCATTACAATATTCCTGTTTGTGAACATAATGAGGCAGAAGTATCAGACAAGGAGATTGAACCAGAAATTGAAAATTCACCAACAGATGTAGTCATCATACGAAATATGTTTGAATGGCTGCAATCGAAATTTTCAGTTGACTGAATAATTGTGGTTTAATGCTTTGCATTTTTTAATTATAATTCAATAAAATGTTTTTAAACAGTAATTTTTTTCATATTTAGAATTTTGAATTTCTGAAAAAAATGTTTGTAAATATGTACTCTTTATATTGTTTACATTCTCCCAATTTAAAAATTCGAAATATTCATTAATTCTTGTTCGGTAAATTTTATGTTTTGGACGTCCACAACTGGGAGGGGGGTCCAGTCAAAAGTGGACAAATGTGGACAAGGGGGGAGGGGGGTAAAAAATAGCAAAAAATTGGTGGACGTCTTTTATGGATGGCCCCAAACTGGAAATTTTTTTTTTTGCCATTTGTCTTTTTTATTTGATTATGTTCAAAATCTTATTATAACCTATGTATTATAGGTATATGAGACTACAATAGCTTATTTTTTTTTTACTTCTTGTGAAACTTAACGACTTCAACATTCATTTGTATCAACATCATTTTTTAAATATTTAACCATCATAATATCAGACAGCTTGCTCTAACCCTTACTTTACTATCATTTTTTATTTTCATTGGTTCAAAACTCCAGATACTGATTATCCAAAAATTTTTTTCCTAACCAGTGTTAAATATACAGATTGCAGTTGAACGTGCAGCAGAGTTGTTTATTCAAATAGAGGATCAAAACAAATTCATGTTTGATTATGGTATTGTAAAAAGGTTTTAGTTTTTTCTTTCAGATAAGTAATGCCAAAGCCATGTAGACTCTTATCTTCAATAAACAGATTGAAAGTTTTAATTTTACCACGTATAACTAGCATTTTCATTTATTTTAAATTGCAATAGATTTATGAATTAAATGACCAGATAGTTACCAAAAGAAAGTTATTAAGAGTAAGCAGCAAAAGGATGTTGAATAGGAAGTCTTTAGTATCGTTTACTTATTAGATTTTCATTGATCATTTTCATGTTATTGTTTTCATTAAAATGTTTTTAACACGATCAATAGTTTTACTGAGCTATGGCAAAGTGCATTTTAAATGCATAAGTATTGTTATAATAATTCCTGATAATAAAACTGTATAATGTAGTTTCAATAATTCATGTTATTTTTTTTTTTTATTAAACAATTTACTACAACTGGTGTAATTATTTTAATTATTGTACATCAATGAGATATTTTAAGTATAAACCCACCCACTGCTTTTAAGATAATTCAATAATATCACATTTTTAGTCCCTGTAAATGTCTTTCTCAATAAAAATGAACTATTCAAACAGCCTGCTCAACAGGCAAAAACAATTATGAAATAGATATAATCTTAAGTAAATGAAAGCGGGACGGATGGCCAAGTGATGTAGATACTCGACTGTCAATTTGAGAGTTCTGGGTTCGATCCTCTGTGAGAACCATAAAATTTTTCCAGGTGTTATTTGGTGCAGTCGTCCCACAATGGGTACCAGACATACTGGGGAAGTTAAGGTGGTTGGGCATTGTGCTAACCACACAATCCCTTCATATGTTGAAGTTATAGGAACATAAATTCTACACTTCATCAGCCTGTTAGGGCTATGGGAACTTTAACTTTTTAAAGTAATGAAGTAAGTAAATATTGAATTGAATTCAATAATAATCCAATTTTCAGGTAGGGGGATTTTAGACACTAAAGAATAGTGTCACAGTAGAATTTGAGAAGATGCGTAGACGTGGGTAGGTTCATGAGTTCAGGGTTAGGGCTGTACTACAACTAAATAAAGTTTAGAAACATACTGTCGGTGTGGAGGAATTCAAGTCACATGAGAAATGCAATGTCCCCTTTATTCTGCTAAGTTCACCAAACTCTTAATTATGTATTGAATGGGGGTAGAACCAACAAGCGAATGGGAGACTTGAGAATGATAGGATGTTTTGTCCAGCTAGCCTATATAAGAGAATGTAAGTTTAGTTCAGGAGGAATTGTTAAGCGTAGATGACCGCGTTATTTAGATTTGTTAAGAGTACTAGGTAGATTTGTTAGAGTTGACGAACTTTTTGACGAGTATTGTTAATTTTTCAAGGATTAAATACATCAAATGTGTCAAAGTATTTCTGACATGTGCTACATTCAATGAAGCAATAATTGGTGTCATATTTAACTCAAAGTTGACGAACAGTGTTATTATTAAAAGTGTTTGTACAATATAGTCATTGTGTATACAAAGAGAATAAAACAGTCCAGACACCATACCTAACATTATTTTGTTATAACAATGTAAACTCTAGAACTTTACTTTCTTTTACCTTGTTATATTGTAAGCTCTGCCTCACAGGACAGATTATAATCGACACATATTCCACAAACCGAAAGTGTTAAATGTGATAATGGACTGTGGTTTTACTTTTAAGGCCAATTCTGTACCCTATACACTTGTCCATACCATCATTCTCTGTTAACAATTATCCCAAGTTGGCTTTTAAGATAAAATGTAATATGTGATGAATAAAATGTAGATTGTTTCTGAACGCATAAATTAGCAATGGTTTCTTAATCCCATTAACCCACACCCCTTCAACGGTGTCTGGTACAAGCATTAGACATTTTTCACATATAGAGTGCCTCAGTTTTCTATAGTAATGTCATGTTCACTGATAGTTAATAATTAAACAACTACATGTACTGTTATTCTGCACTCCTCCCCTCAACCAAAGTGTAAATGGGTTTGGAGGCTAAAGCCTTTGACTCCCTAGCAATGATTTAAATGAATTAAGAAATCATCCTTTGTTATGATTTGTATAATACAGCCGGTTAATAATACATACTCATCAATCAATTTTTTTTAAATATCTTATTTATGAATGTTACTTGCAAGATGAATATAGCCTTCGACACTAAAGATGTTTGTTTTTTAAAATATATATTGGTAGTGATAAAATTTTAAAAGGCGATTTTAAGTTTTAATTTGTACAAATTATACAAAGGTGTTTATTCTTCAATTATATTATTTGTCAATATATTTCATTGTCTCCTCCTGCCTCTGTTTTTTTTATTGCCACCACCCTTCCTCACTCTGTCACCAGTCAGAGATGCTAATGCCCTCTTTCCTTTTAGTTTCTTGGGTGTCTTCTTGCTTTTTCTCTCTTGAGTTTTAGATCTGTAAAGTGCAAAATGACAGGAATTTAAGCATTTGAAATTATAAGATATCAAACATAATTAGTAATAGACATTTTAGGTCTATATCTGATAACTATTAACTAAACACGTCACCATTGAAAATAATCAGTTCAAAAAACAATTAGTAGACAAAAAAAATGGAAAATTGAACAGAATCATTACAAGTTCTTTTTAATGCTAGTAGTTAGTCCAGAAGTACAGAAGAAAACATATGTTCAAAACCTCATTAAAATATCACACTACCTGTTGCAAATCATAAAATTTTTTTAAAAGCTCTGAATATATATATATATTTCAATATACTAAATTAAATACCTGTATCAAAGTTGAAAAAGATCACTAGCATTTTAAAAAATGATTTTTATTCCTTTCATTATATAGGATAGCGGTAAAATTCATCCTGGAGTTCAAATTTTTTTGTATTTCAACAAAAACAATGGGCGGGTGATAAATATGAAAATTCAGTTCCAAATTATTTTGCTTACCTGTCTTGTTCTTCTTGTCTTAATGCCCTATTAGACGCTTTTGTAACATCAATCTTTGGTATTTTTTTAGAACTTATGTCAAGTATTTCTAACTGTTTCTCTTTTTCTTTAATTAAATTCCCAATAGATGGTTCAAACTGAAAATGAGAAAAACTTCTTTATTTTTTTAATTATATCTACTATGATATTTGAAATCAAAAATATTATTCATTAACATCCTAAATTTAATGGTATTGAAACTTAAAAATACCTTTCTTTTTTTGCCAGTAAACTTTGAAGGCTTCTCTTTTGGAAGCTTTTCTGTGAATTTCCCAATGGATGCAGTAGATTTATAAGCAACTGCAAGGGCTTTAGATAAATGATCTTTACTGGGATTCTCAGTGGGAGTTAATCCAACACCAGGAACTGATCAAAGAAACAAAAGCTTTGACTAACAAGCATTCAGCTGATTAAACCAAATAAACACATTTAAAAAATTTATTTCTATTAAAATACGCTTAAAATAAATTCCTTAAATCATTAATGTTAAACTTATGGCCCAAATGCTGTCCAGCGCCTCCTCATGTGCAAACCAAACACAAAATTCATAAGCTGGCCAAAATTTAATTTTAGTTTTTTTTTGTATCATTAATTATTATTTTTGATTATAAAATACTTTCTAGATTCTTAACATTGGTTTATTTCTCACACAACGAGGTATATGTGCACTTTTTCCAGCGCTAAATTGCTAACAATGGTCAAAATATTTTTATATGACAAATCTCAACCGTTATCCAATGACAATATGTGTGAGAGGATTAGTGGTGGGTAGAGAGCTTCACTGGGACGGGTTTTGCGGGTTATCCGCGGAGTCCGCTGGATTCTCGCAGGAATGGAACCGCCATACACAGGGAGTCCGCGATGTTGGTTTTAAACCTGTGGGAATCACGTGGGAATGGGTTTGTACTAAGCAGGAACCCCGCAAGGAGGAAACCTACAATCCTTAATCCTTTGTCACTTTAATAGATACATTACCATTAGCACCAGTGATAAGATAAGTGACCATGAGCTCGAGAAATGACACTCCATGAGACGACACGATGTAATCTCAGGTGTTGGTCAGGTGAACTACATTGACGTTTCACACACATGGGCCAACTATTGTCTAGGCTAGATACTGACACATGAGAGTTTGCGAGCCAAGTACAATCCCTTGGACTGTTTGATCAGCCCTGCGGTTTCACCCTATTCTGGTTGGATCGGCTGTGAATGTCATAATACTAATATGGATTTGGCACACGGTTTGAATGAAAAAGAATACGTGAAATTTCTCCACTAGTGTAAAAAAAACAAAGAGCTCTTTACACTTGATAAGCAAATAAAAGTATAACGACCTATTACCACAACTACTCTGAAGCACGATGGAACAGCCAATCAAAATAAAACTTCAACAACACTGAAGCCATAAAACTTGTAATGTGTCTTTATTTGTTTAAATATAAATACCGAGTTTATTTTTTTAATATAAATTTGCTGCATCAATTTTTAAAAAATAACTTGCTGATTCATTTGTTCTGAAATAAATTTTCTTTTTCATTTGTCTTCATATAAATTGATTATTTAGTTTATAATTTTAAATTATAGTTAGTGCTTGTAACTATTTAAACATGTACAGGTTTGTATGGGTAGGGATGGAATAGGCGTTGACGAAGGTGGGTGGGGATGGAACAGACGTTGACGAAGGTGGGTGGGGATGGAACAGACTTTATGACAGAAGTGGGTGGAGCTGGTTCAAACTATGCGGGAAAGAGTGGGGTTGGTTGCACACTGAGGCAGAAAACAGGATAGAGCAATTGAAAAATAGGTTATTGAGAAGGCTGAATGTCATACATAGCACATAAAACCAATACGTTTGCAAGCAAAGTATTGTTATAACTCTCTCATTGCCCTCGCTAGTATCTGGGAATTCCCTATATCAGTGCACCATAGAATATGCAATTGAAAGCTGTGATGAGCGTGATGATGTAGTAATAGCAGAGAGGGGAAGGGAGAGTAAGCGGCAAGAACAGTGGCAATTACTGTTGTTTATTGTTTGTAATCATTAAATGCTCTTTTGTTGAACCTATGCCTGTGTGTCAGTTATTGAAAAGTGAGAGCATTTAACAGTATTAACAGCCTGATGTTCTATCAAGAACTACTATTGAGCTTATTTAAATTAGTTAAAGCTAGATGTCATATCTTTTTAAAACCTAACCACAGCAGTCTCTCTGATGTCTCCCCAACAAAAAAAAATTTGTCATTTTATTAATTAAGGTATTTTATTTCAATGAATGAATTGTGCAGTTTTTATTTTGATGTTTTGTGTATTGGTGGCCATATAAGAAAAAAGGTTAGTTCATAGAAGCTTGGGTATAAAATATAATATAGACATGCTTAGTAAACAATTAATTAATGAGATGCAGTATATAGATTGTATTGTTTTTAAAACTATTAATACAGGAAGTCTGTGCAAGAGTTCGTCGAAAATGATGGGAACTCGTATACATATACAACTTTACACCCCTATAAAAAAATGAAAACAAATTTAGTAAAATAAATTTAAAAAAAAAAACAACATAAAACAAATACCTTTCTTTTTTTGAGATCTAGCAATATTTCGCAACCTTTGCAGCTCATTTTTAGCTACTCTTTCATTCTTTTCAGTTTTTCTTTTTGCAAACTGATCTTCCATAGGATCTAAAGAAGAAAAAAAAATGGGCAATATGTTTTAAATGCTAAATGAAAATCATTGCTGTTCATATGTTAGTTAGAGTTTACAAATACAAAGGTGAATATTTCCAACTCAAAAAAAACAACAAAAAAAAAAAAAATGAAATGTTTTAGATAAATTATACACAATTCCTAACCCAAAAAAAATAGAAATGATGAGCTACATAACCATACATTATATCAGGTAAGTAATAAAATATTAACAAATCTTTAGTATGGCAAACATTAACAAAAAGGCTATAACAAAATAAAAAAAACATAAAAATAATACTAATGTTCTTAAAATGATAACTATTTATATTTATAAAAAGACTAACCTGCATTTTCTGGCACCTCAATAAGCCATTGATTAGTGCTATCATTGGCTCTTTTGTAACCCCATCGAGGTTTATATTGCTTAATAAAGAAAAGTTCCATTTAGTAAACAAAGTAATCAAAACTTTCATGCTTTTTACTAATATATCTAGTTTTTTTTAAAGTACTATATAAAGTGTAATAAACGAATCTAAGTAAATGTGTATTACCTGAGATGCTTCATCCCAAACCATTCTGCTTTTTTTCTTATTTAAAATTCCTTTAGTTTTGGCATATTCTTGCCATTTTGTTAGTGGTCTAGTCTTGGGCACCTTAAAAATGATATTTATCAACATAGGTTAAATTTATGATCCTAATTCTCTTGTCTACATTAATGCAAGCTTCATCTATAAATTTATTAATTTATTATTTGTATTCAAACATGTTTGTCATTATATTCCAGAGGTGGTGACCTAAAGTGATTCCCAGTACTGTCTGTGAATTTGGTACTGCTCACAATGAGCCTTTTTTCTTACTTTTGTTCCCTACATCTTATTATTTTGAAAAAGATGCAGCACATTCAAGTATTTTTACTATCTCATAAACCGGGAGTGTATCTCTAATTAACCTCTAGCATGGCTTCACATGGTATATCATATGGCCTTGTAAACAAGTAAGATTAATTCTGGAGGGGGGGGGGAAGTTATCAAAGTTTGGTGTTGGCATTCTGCTCTCTACATGAAATGATTCAATACACACTGTAGAAATTCTGATTGAGACTATGAACCAGGAAATTAGAAAGTTTGATGGCTTATTTAATTATTTCAATACAACAATTTATTTCATGAATGCGCTAGAATACTTCCAGTCTGACAAGTAAACAAACACCAAAAGAAATATTAAAAAAAAGGGGGGGGGGGGGAAACAAGATAGTATAGAAAGTAAAATTTACAGACATAATATCACCTTCTATTTCCAAACACAATTGAAAAGTAATATCAGGTATCCATTTAAAGCTGGTTGGAATTTTTTTTTTTACTTTTACCGGGACCTGGAAAAACTCGCTTGTTTCTCAACTGGATCGAACCAAAGACTCTCAGGTCAACGGTCGAGCACTCTGCACTGCTCAGTCACTCATCCCTCAATTTACAAGTAAGTTCTCTTTAAATGTTATAGTTGCATTAAGTTATATAATTAAGACCAGTCTATTCAAATGTATTTATTAGTTCAAATTTATCCAAAGGCTCAAGTTTCAAGTTTACATAACAGTTTCCTCATCCATGTTTTCTTTCTTAGTTGTTCTGATTAGTTCTGTGTGTTTTTTTTTTTAAACTGAAGTAAAAGTAATTTATGTTAAATTAAAGAATTTGGTTATTGCATTAAAATTTTTTATCGCATTCAAATTTTAAAAATGTGTTAATCGTGCATTAACAGTGATTAATCAGCACCCCTAGAAGTTGTTAAAGGTCAAGGTGTCTTAGTATTATTTTATCCAGACTAAACTTCTGTAATGCAGAAGACCTCAATTTCTTCTCCCCTTATGTTGGCTATTTAAAAAAAAATCTTTACTTTTCTTAATTATAATTCTCTGAAAATTTAATGAGTTTAACACAAAAAAAGAGCATAATTTACTGCTATATCAAAAACAGTTCACATTTGTCAAAGTACCATTCTGAAGATTGATAAGCTTTTGATTTCACTATATAAAGATTACTATCTACAATCATTGTTATGATTTTTTTCTTTTAATAGTTCCAATTAGTCTTAGTCTTTACAACTTTTAACTTACTGGTTTTTCTCTGGGAAGCCAGGTTTTTACCTCAGGGAGCTAGAAAAAAAACAAGTCATTAATATCAAACAAGGTAATCAGAAAAGTCTTTAAAATATATAACAGAAAAAACAAATCTTTGAAAAAAGTTTTAATCTCACTAAAGAACAGAAAAAAAAAGACTATTACCGTAATAAGATAATTGGCTTCCACTTGTTCAACTGGCAGCTGAAAATACAAAGCGAGGTTAGGATTGTATAAATATTTCTTTTACATTTTTTTTTTCTTAGAAAAATAAAACTAATAATTATCAAAATTTTGTAATAAAATCAATATTACCTGCCAAAGAGAATTAAAAAGAACCTGTGTTGCATCTCTTGTCATTGACTTCAATACATCTTCACTTTTCTGTCTGAGAAAAAAGACATGACAATTTTTAAAAGATCAATAGTATGTGTCTTTTTTTCAATTACAAAAGTGCAATCCATATTTTGAAATCTATTATAGTCACATGATTTGTCCTTTAAACTATTTTAAAATTCAAACTTTCTTTGTATCTCAATTTAAAGATATTTTATTTTACAGCTACCATAGTAATCTTTTATTTGGGTTTTTTTTAGAAACATGACATTTATCAGAAGTAACATTACAGTATTTTAAAGAATGTGTATTGTCTAAGCCTCACCCTATCTTAATAAATTAATAAAAATGAATCGCAATCCATAAAATTTACATAACTTTATTATTTAAATTCTGATCTTTTGTCTGGACTTAGTTGTTTGTTTTTTTTTTTAAGATAATTTTTCTAAAATAAATTCTGTTTTTGTTTAGATATTGGGGAGAATATTTAATGAGTGTCAGGGAGGCGATTTTAGGTGTTTTAGGGAGACAATTCACACAAATTATAAAGGATTTCCAGGGAGATATTTACTGCTTTAGCTCACATTTCTATTCTTTAACATTTGTAATTTAAATGAGATTGTTGAGTTCCAGCTTTGATGGAACAGATTACTTAACACTTGACCGTTCTTTGATTTTTCAAGGTTATTTACCCGAAATCAGGTCACCTTAATATTTCTTAACTATTTTATATTAGAATAATTTATTAATGATATGTTATATATCAAATTAATCAGAAATGAATGGGCTTTATAGATGTGGTAATTAATTTTAAATTAGATTATTATTTTGTTATTAAATGAACTTGAGATACAACTTTTTTTTTGTCTAAAGCAACTTTTACACACATTCTCACAAAAGGTATGAAAGAAAAAAAATCTATTTTTATTTTGCCTCTGCAAAACCCCAAGTGACAGCATCTGCCTACTTATTAATATTGTAATATAACTTTTTAATTAAAATTGAGTCACATCCATTAATATCTACGCAAGTTTATGAATCAATGGTTGAAATTTTAGCTTTAAAAACTCTCAAATTGAATGATGCAGTTTTAAAGTAAAGTAGATTTTTTTTTAAAACCACACAAGTCAATACATAATCCAAGTAAGTACAGTGGGGGGGGCGCTAAGCCCCCCCCCCCTCCCAAGATTCTTAAAATAATTAAATTAATTGGTTAAATCAATGGATTTTGATGATTTAATGGAAAAATGAAAATCAGACGCTATTTGCCCCCCCCCCCCTTTTCCAACATTTTGGTGAAATGACGCCACTGAGTAAGTACCTATTTAGAGCCTACTTAAAATGAAAATACCTAAATTGTTTAAGGTCAATGCTACTTTCATTAAATGATAGCAGCAATCCTTGATCAAGGTCGATTAGTTCTGCATTATCGACTTTGGTTGACTTTAGCTGATCTTCTACTGTATTCGTCAGAACGCTGTCAACAACAGTTTGTTTACTTGCCATGCTGTTTAAGAAAATGAAACCGGAAAAGGTTCGCAAAATAAACCAGTGTTAGCACTCTAAAAAAAAACACGTCGGGGCTATTTAAAAAAAAAAACAAGAAAAACCAATGCAGGTATTTTGGGCCTTTTTCAAATTTAAAAAAAAAAGAGACTATAAAAATTAGTTTATAATATAATGTAATTGTAGTTATTGTATAGTATTTTTTCGCTAAGTGTTTTTATTTTAATTTTATTGGTAATCATTTTAATAGTAAAAGTTTCCTTAACTTAAGGTAAGGCGTAAGCCCCTAATTTACTCTAAGGGCTCATCTGGGCAGATGAAGTGTAGAATTATAAAAGGATTTAAAAGGATTGTATGGTTAGCACAATGTCTAGCCAACCTTGCCTTTATCTTAGGTTCCTTCTCTCAAGTACTCTCAAGTCAGAAAACTTGTATATATATATATACACACTTTAAACTATTGTAGTTTTCCCGCTCTACAAGGCTAATGTTATATTTCTTCGCCAGGTGCCAGCATAATCGTCCCTCTATGTTATATTGTCAGTTGGAATTTGTAATATCAACATGAGGGACGTACGTTTGAGTTTTGAAGAACGTAAGCAGTTTATTAAGTGGTACTGGAAGTTTGAGAATGTAAATGAAGTTCAAAGACAGTGGAGAAGGGAGTATGATACAGAACCACCTTCTAGATTATCAATTACACGCATACTTATGTTTCATTTACATTGGACTTTCAGCTTTCTAATTTCCTGAAATTTAACTTTGTAGAACGGTAAATAAATTTTCTGTGGAAGTTCAAAGTGTGTATACATTTTTTTGAAGCACCCTGTATATTAGGGTGGAGCAAAAACTGACACATTTTGGAGTTAAGGTCTCAGACAAACCAAAATCAGTGATCCATATGAAAGTAAAAGCGTAGGCAAAAGCAGTTTTATTTTCTGTATAACCGTTTTCTAGCAACTCTGCCTTTAAAAAAAAACGCAATTAAATGTGTTCTGAAAATATAATGCTGCTGAACAGAGTGAGTTATTAACAATGTTAATGGTTCTTAAAATCAAACACAACATATTCAACAACAACAATCTCTAGTAAAATAAAAAAAAAAAGTTATTTGCAACAGTACGGCAGTTCAAATGTGAAATTAGTGCAGAAAGTCTGCCTTTGTTTCTATTGTTGGCACGTCCGATATTGATTTCTTCCTTTGAATAATAGCACCATGGCGTCTATCATGTCCATATACTTTGCCACAAACTGCTGTGACATCCTTGATGTTTCTTTCAACATCTTGCGAATGGCATGGAAAGTGAGGTAGAATCACCTGGCCGTAACTGGCAATATCTTCGGCAATGGTGTCCTGCAGTGGTGGAGGTGAATCAAACTCGACCAGTTCCCAGTTAACCTTGCTAATGTACGACTCAGCTGAAAAGTTTATTTTAATTCTGTTCTTGTCAAAACAACGAATCTTACACGTGTCACTTCGAGCCAGCAACACTTTTCGTATGCAAATTTTCTAATGTTTTCGTCTTTGTCGCCAATAGCCGCCAACAAGATATTTTCTGGATGACAAAAGTAGCTGTTGATTTGAAGCAATGGAGCCACGACAGCCTGATCATTTGTGTAAAGTTTTTGGTACAGTGAAATCATGAAGAAGAAGTTCTTGACTCTATCCTGGCAGCTTGGATGATATTTGATGCAAAACCATGATGGAGCATAAAAATTCAGTATAAATTTCACAATGCGTTGAAGGTCGGCAGAAGGACTTTGTTCGGAGGCATACAACCTGAGTATTCGGTTAGCTTTAGTTAACCATCTGGCATGACTGATTGTCCCATGTTGGGCAGTCTCTAAGTATGAGATGTAACTCTGACCAGCGTTGCAACCACTTTGAATAAGCAGACACATTTTCAGTAAATACTGCTGATCTGTACTTATAAGATCTTTCTTCACCTCGTCTTCAACCTCAACAACAGAACCTGAAACTGGAGAAAATTCGATGATTGATTTCTGCTGGGGATCAAATTCCAGCATGCTTGCTATATGTCCTTCTGAAGTCTTTGGACCAGTGGTCTTCCCATCAATGACTTCTATTAGCTTCCTTAAGGGCAATTCGTTGGCATGCAGTAAACAAACCAACCACTGAAGTGGCATTGGTAGCTGAAGTTCAAGTTGTCGGATTACGCTTGACTCGCGCCCGGGGCACAATACCTTTTTAGCGCCCCCCCATTCGAAAACCATTTAATATTATATGTAAAATATATCATTTGGCGCCCCTTTGTGAGTAGCGCCCGGGACGTGATGCCACACACCTTGCCCACCCCTCGCTACGCCTCTGAGGGGTGACACCTGAATTTTCTTCACCGGTGATACCAACCATAGTGACGCCACTGCTCGAGACGTGGGCTGATGGAACTCATTGCTATATTTGTGAAAGCAAAGCCGTGTAATAAAAAAAATTACCATTACATTTCGTCACAGAGTAGTGGGACGGATGGTCATGTGGAAAAGCGCTCGACTGTCGACCTGAAGGTCCCTGGTTTGATCTCCGATGAGGACCAATGTAATTTTTCAGGTCATGGTTTAAGTCCCCGCTATATCTCCCGTAGTGCCTCCTTGGCCATTACACTTCTGGGTATGGTGGGGATTTTAAAAAAGGGCATTCTCATTAGATATTAGACACATAAGTTTAATCGTAAAGGACTACTGTCGTTATCATTGTGTTTCAGTTATTGTTTGTGTGAGTGTCGTGGACTGTGTAACTTGAACGATTTAAGATTAACACATTGAATTAGAGAAAAGGGGATGTATTATCGACCCAAATCTAAGGTTATTTTGTAGAAGTAGAAAAAAAAAATCATTTAGGTGGCGGCATGAGTTGCATCACACTGAGATAATCCATCGCATGCTCCTGTAAAGATAGGGTAGTGAGATAAATTGCCTTGGTGCTAAATAAGCAGAGGCGGATTTAAGGACGGACGCATCGGACGCGCGCCACAGTGCCCGATTGTAAACCCAAAGTCTCGTTTTCTAAAGGGCCCAATATTTTCATCTGCGCCCAGGCAACTGCGCATGTAAAAAGGGCCTAATTTGTCGCAGGCCCTGTGCGTCTTCCATTGAGCTTCGAAGTAATTTGAAAACCCACATAAATTTGCGCAAGATTCGCCATTCTCGATGTAGGAAACCAGGGCTGTTTTATATGTGTTTATGAGATCCTAAGGCATAAGTAACCTGACAGAGCCCTAGGCAAACATAGATTTGGGAAGTTAAAGCCACTTTTTTTTGGGCGGGGGGTGTCTAAATAAAAACACACTCATTCTCTCTGCTTGAAATATTGCATTTTGACTCAGTGACGTAGTGAGGGGTGGGCAAGGGGGCACCATTCCCTGGGCGCTACTCAAAAAGAGACGCCAAATGGTATATTTTACATATAATATTATATGGTTTTCGGATGGAATGGGGCGTTAAAAAGGTAATAAGCCCCGGGCGCGAGTTAACCTCGCTACGCCACTGCTCTGACTCAAACAGTTAAGTCATTTTAATCATATTTAAAATAAAAGTCCTGACAGATGGCCCCCTTAAAAGACAGCGAAGTGGAAGTTCCAAACATCATAGAGTCTTAGACGACCAAGGCATAGAGATAGAGGAGCCAACATAGAAATATAATTAATAGGCCTATACAGGCCCGTAGCCAGGTCAAAATAAGCAGGGAGGCACCTATACCCAGCAAGGTGTTTACCTTCTCATTTTAGTTTCTTTTTCTTTATTTTTTCCTCTTTTTCTCTTTTTAAGCGGGGGGCACTCAACAACTAGCGGGGGGGGGGGCACGGCCCCCAATGCCCCCCCTTGCTACGGGGCTGGGCCTATAGCTCCAGGAAAAGATAGCATCAATGTTGAGTTTCTCAAATATGGAAGAAATACACTGAACCTAGATATAGGCTACATAAGATAATCTACAAAATATGAAAAAAGTGTTAATGTCAACAGAATGGGAAACAGCCCATATAATATCAATCCATAAAAAAGGTTCAAAACGTAACTGCAACAACTACAAAGAAATGTCACTGTTAAATACATCGTACGAAATACTAACCAAAATTAATTGACAATAGAATAGGGAAAATAGATGAAACAATTTAAGGTAACTACCAATGTGGATTTAGACCTCACAGATCAACCACCGACCGCATATTTTCAATACGAAATATTCGAGAAAAATGATATGAACACAATATAGATCTACACAAACTCTACATAGTTTTCAAGATGACACGTGTCAACATGTATAGGTACCTATCCATGGGCGTCGCTAGGAATTTTTCCAGGGGGGGGGGCAATAACAACTTTATGACATTTTTTTTTAATTTAAGGGGGGGGGGGGAGCAAATGCCCTCCTCTTATATGACATTTTTTCAAAATGTAAGGGGGGGGCAGATTCCCCCCCCTTGCCCCCCAAGAATACGCCCATGTACCTATCTATACACAGCACTGCGCGAATTACACATTTTCAACAATGTAAAAAGAATCATACACATGAAATTAAATAACTAAAGAAGCAAACTAAAAATGAAACAGAGAAACTTCAAATAAAAAAAAAAAAACAGTCTAAGACAAGGAGATCACATTCTTGCATAGGTCTACTATTTAAATTAACTTCAGAAAAAGTATAAAAAACGCCCATTACGATAAACGAGGAACAAAAGCAAAGCATACTACTACTACCTCAGAAGTGAGAAATCGAGATCTTTGTTTATGGGTAACATATTAAGCAGAGTTGAAAGCATGCTTAACAGTCAATAAAACGAAAACACATTACACGTTAATGAAAATGAAAAAAAAAAAACTAAAAAAAAAACATTTGTAAATTAGAAATAGAAAATTAGAAAGCGTGTAGAATTTTAAATACTTGGAATCAACCGTCAATAAGAGTAAGCTATAGGCCTATATGGAACCTAAATAACAGCAGAAACAGAGTCACCGATCAACAATATACAATTACAAGACAACACCTAATGGCAGACCAAGAATCAGATGGATAGATGTGGTCGATAAAGATATTCAAAAAAAAAAAAGCCATAGGAGTGAAAGAGTGGAGAAATAAGACCATTGGTAGGGAAGAGTTGAGTAGTACGGGAGGTCAAATGAAGAATTTCTATAAATATTTGTATGATCTAATGATTCTAATCTAAGTCGGCATTTTTGCACTTTTCAGTACGCACATTTTAATGAGTCTTTTTATTTTAAATATTTGTTCATTAGTAGGGCTACATGCATGCAGACTTTGTCCTGCATTAATGGGCAGTGTTTTAGTGCACAGGGTGCCACCATGCAGAGCGTCTGGAGGTTAGGTAAATGAATACAGTTCAAAGCAGTGTTGATTCAGTTACCATTTTTCAGTTACAGTAAGAGTTACAGTTAGCCTTTCAAATATTTTTCAGTTACTATTACAGTTAGAGTAATTATTAAATTGTTTTTGCAGTTACTATTACAGTTAGCAATTTTTTCAGTTACTATATCAGTTATCACTAGTAAAGACGTATGCATCAAAACATATGAAAAATACCGGTATATGAACCAAATATTTTTACAAAACGACAGTGTTGGGTTATCTAATAAAATTTTTTGCTCACTTTCATAAAAGTACGCATCTCTAGATTTTTGTCAGTCTGTTTCTCTTGCCAAACACGTGTTTTTCTCGTGCATTAGTTTCCAATCATATGACGTATGTCAACCCTTGTTTCCCCCCTTTCCCTGTCATATTTTGTAACACTTCGCCCACACGTAAGTCTTGTTTACCCTCCACTACCGTAATACCCCCCGCCCAACTTCCCATCCCAAAAAAAAAATACACACATATGTTCACTAATTGTATCATTCAAGGTCATACAGTAGAATTAAGAAATGACAATCCTATTGTTTCAAGGTCATGTCGCTGATGCAATTCATGTAGACGTGACAATTTCTGTGTACGGGTTTTTTTTTTCCTTTTTTTTTTTTTAAAATCTTGTCTGATCTGGTTATATAATTGGGTTATTTACTGATTTTTTTTTTTATGCAACTCTGTTGTGAAAAAAAAAAAATGTATCGGCAGCCAAAAAACGGCCGGTCCGATAGTTAACCCATAGTGCCAATATCGGTCCGACTATCGCTCCCTACAAAAATCGGCCGATCTTATATTGACCAATAGTGCCAATATCGGTCCGATACCGATCCGATTATCGGTCGCTCCCTAATACATGTAATATTGTAGCGCATTTCTAGAATTTTATTTTATTTTTTCAGTTAGTATTATTATTACTATTATTTTTTTCCTATTAGCATTACAGTTACAGTTAAAATGTTTTTTTCAATTACAGTTTCAGTTAGTAGTTAACTGAAATCACTTTTTTCAGTTATTAGAGCCATTTCAGTAACAGTTACAGTTAACTGAATCAACACTGGTTCAAAGCTGCTCGGATCAATCTTGATTTTTTTTTGCAAACGGTCAAAAAAAATGGGACGCATGTAGTCACGTGGTTTCATGATATTAGAGACGTAGTTTACAAACTCAGTTTAATAAAAGTAATGTAGGTACATCTTTCTGAAATAGTCAGTAATACTATCGTTTTTATAGCTAAAGTATTTTTAAGTAAATTCTCTCAGGTTTAGTGCAGGAAAATTCGAAATATGTACCATTGCTCTTGGTGGGTCTAGAGGGGGTGACACCCTGAATTTTCCGTACCGGGTAACACCAACCATAGTGACGCCACTGGAGATGAGTAAACCAATTATCCAAAGGTTACTGGAGTTATTTTCTAGTTATTACTAAGTTGTCTTAGGTATTCTTGGAACCAATCGGCGTTCCATTTCGCTATATATATATATATTTACTCTATGCCAGATAGAAAAAAAACTTTTTGAATCACAGATGGGAAGTGCCATGTTAAATCAAACAGCCTAATGGGCATAAGTGGCATAGGAAGGTCACTGTGGGTGGTACAGCTGCACAGGGCGCCGAAGAACGCTGTTGAATTTTTTTTTTTTTGCACTTTTCAAATTAAGAGGGGCTCCAAAAATGTAAAATCACACAATAGCTAAGACTGGGACAGTTCTGTATGTACTTTCTAAATCCCAACCGTATGCTGGAATGGTTATGAAAACACAAGGGAGGTAGCTGTGGTCGCAGATTCATACTTAAAACTGACACCACACCAATCTAGCATCAGTCATTCATTCAAGAAACACAAGTCGAGTGAAATAATTTGCTGAAAGCTTTATAAAGAAACTTTTCCAGTCAGGCTTGATGACAGATATTTTTATAGAAAAGCATACATGTATGATGTAAAACTTCATAAGTAATACAAGTTGTGAATATAAACAAGTGAATGACTATTCCTTGAGTAAAATAACTAATTAAAACAAATAAAAAATACATCTTGTAAACAGAGTTTAATGGTGAATGCCCCTATCTCATACAAGTGGAATGTAGATGAAAAATATCCAAGACTTTGCTTACAAGAAACACTAAGAGTAATGAAGTGAATATAACTGCCAATATAATCGAACAAACACAGTTTTGCTGTAATTGTTTATTTAAATCAGGTTTCATTAATCAGCACAGCCATGTAAAAAAGGCAGTGTTACAAGAATATATAACATGAAAATGCATTTTATTTAACAAAAGTCTCATTTAAAAAATAAGAAACAACTTTATAAATGTTATATGTATAACAAACAAAAATAAGCTTCCTTAAAAAAAAACTAATGGCAGAGCAAAATGTAAAATCACAAAGTTATAAGAATATAACAAATTAATCATTTACAAAAATTTGGCTGATTTATTATTAATTGGTCTGACAATATTTTTATCAGAGGCCAAATATTCAGCAATTTTAGGCAGAGCAGCAAATCTGTTCAGGTAAGCCTTAAGTTTAGGTCTCTCTTCCAGAAGACTAGGTTCAAAAATTCTGTGTACATCTAACATTTCATAAATGTGGAAATCACAAACTGTGACCTGAACAGATTCAAAATGATACATTAAGATAACTATAATGCCTAATGATGTTAACTATACATTTTAAAGAATTTGTCATTTTAACTGGGGTTTTTTTTTTTCATAAAAAAAATAAAATAAAAATGTCTCATTATAAAAAGAGAACATATTTTATTAACAAATAAAATATTTTGATATATGCATGTATATAACTGAATGCAATAGCAATTTATTCCCAAAATACCCAATTGTGTTAACTCCTGAATCACACATTAACAGCTTTTATATTATTTTTTCACAGAGAAAAGAAATCAAGTATAAATAAGCTTAGTTTTGGGACATAAATGTTGGTGTATATTTTTTAATCCAATATTTAGTAAAGTATAATTCCAGAACTTTTGAAACAGTTTTTAGTAAAACTATGATTACTTTAAACATGAATTACCCAATAGTCAAATTATTATCAGTTTTTCTTTTTAAATTGCTAATAAATGGGGCTCGGATTTTTATGAAAACTCATATTTTTCAACTTTGTGGTATATTTGATTTTTAAGGAATTGAGGCTCTAAGTGCCATATAACAATATTTATTTGTCATATAAAAGCATATGTCAGCCTTTTTATGATATCAGGGCATATTTTATTACAAATTCATTTAAAAGCATATATTAGGGCATATAAATCACTTTAAATGCAATATTGATCCCAAGTTACAGTTAATTTACTTCTAATTATTACATTCATGTTTATTGAAGTACAGTGGTACCTCGACAATCGAGTGCCCCAACATACAAGATTTTTGAGATATGGGCAGTCAAGCGAGCTATTTTTGCATCTCGCATTTTCCTGTGCCTCAGTCAGTGTGCCTGTATGCCTTGTTGTCGAAGTATCTTTGATAAGTTGTGTTTACGTTTTTGTTCATTTACAGTACTTTATCACGTTTCTTTTTATAACCATGGGTCCAAAGAAAGTGAGTAAAAGGTCAGTGCTCAGAAGAAGATCATGTCTATCGAATTAAATCGTGAAATCATAAAAAAATATGAGGAAGGTATGTGAGTTACTGACTTGGCGAGGCAGTAAGGGCATAGTACTTCAAGGAAATGTACTGTGCTTAAACAGAAGGAGTCTTTAAAGGGTATAAAACCAGCTAAGGGGTTAAGATAATTTCTATGCGCCTCCCACTATCTCCTCCACCCTACAACTCCAAACGGCATGTTTCGAATTTATCAGGTCAAGTAAATACACTAAATAAAACCAGTTTATTTCTTTACATCCTCTTTTATTATTTGTTTATAAAATATTTGTAATTTATTATTACATTTTTTAAATTAAAAAACATAAAAAAACAACAACTGGGTAGCATTTTGGGGGCTGGAACGAATTAAAGCCATTTCAATTAATTTCAATAGTAAAAATTGATTTTGAGATACGAATGAATCGACATACGAGCAACGTTACGGAACAAATTTAATTCATATCTTGATATACCACTTTACTTGTTAAATTCAAACTAGAAAAGTTGTTGATATATTATTGTAAGGATGTAACAATGAATTATTATTAAATATATCGAGTGATATTTTCCAATTTTTGTTTTAAATGTAGGCTTGCTTCAAAATTAAATTATGTAGATTTACCAGTTTTACTTTTTACTTAATTTTGTGTCATATTTTTTGTCATGTCTGCATTTTACAAGTCATATTTCGATCTTTTTTAAGGACTTATAATGGAATGTAATGTTTCATTTTGAATGAGACAGCTTTTATTTCACTGTCAAGAATCTTTTACATAAAAATAATTGGTATGAATTTATCAACTTCTAGAAAATCATGAAAAATGTATGATTTATTTGAAATTCATTACCTTGTCACCAATGAAGAATTTTTTGTCACCCAAATATTTTTCTAATGACTCCAAGGCAGGTTTGGTTTGCGCAACATATTGACTACGAACCTGATCACTCTATGTAACAGAAAAAAAAAAAATTTTAATAAACAGCAATGTAAAGATACATAAATCTTATATAATTTATAAGTCTATAAACAGGTGCATTTTTCACCTTGGTGGATGATATAAAACCAGGTTTACAAGAATTTTCAAAGCAAACAAAATGTTGATTAAAATTTGCCTTGATGATATAAAAGCAATGCCTAGCAGGACAAGTAAAATGTAAGTATTTACTCAATACATGAATGAAGTCTTGCAGTATGAGTAGTGGGTTATGTATTTGCTGTTTTATTGCTACCCAAATTATTGTGATCAATACTCAGAGCCTATTGTTTTTTTTTTATCTCCCATGCTTGGTCTCAATAAGCATGTTGTAATTGTGTGGTCAACATCTGTTTGATCATATATTTGTTTACTAATGAGTTGTAACTGTACTTGAGTACTGTGGCAATAACCCAGTAAAGACATTAAGAGTGAAAAATCCCTCTCTTTTAATTGAAATTTATGGTGTGTAAAAAAAAAAAAAAAAAGCAAACTTCTCATGAGCATTGTGAGAGATGTTTTCTGCCCAACATTTCACAGGCTAGAATCCCTATTAATATCATGTAATACACAAAGAGATTATGGTGAGAAAACAGAAGCGATTTTGGCACAAATTATCTGGTGAACTGAGGTTTGATTGATATTGCTCAGTAATGGTAAAAAATAATGTCAAAAAAAAAAGGAATTTTAAATAAAAATAGACAAAATTTAAACTTCAAGAGGCTATGTATTATTAAACAAATTCACCTTAAAAGCTTCAATAACTTTAAATGATTTATTTAACATTATGGTTCTGTTTTTTAGAATTTTTATTTTTAAAGTGTTATATATATCAGTACCAGTAACTATTGATTTTTTCTTTAAAATGCTGTAATATACTGCTGATAAACTACAAAGACAGCAAAAAAACATTTCTTACTAGATCAGAGCCATAACAAATTCTGACAAATCCATTACGAACATCCATAATGACATCTAATAAAAGGTCAACATGTGCCTGTTCTTTCTCTGTTGTTCCATCTGAAATTTGTCATATAGAAAAATAATTATGTCGAAATATAATTTATTCTATTAGTTACAAATTAACATAGTATTTTTACTGGTATATTATTGGATAAATATGTTTATACATACATAGTTTGTACTTGCGGGCTAGGTGGCGCAGAATAGTATTTGACTGTGTCAACTTTATATCTCCATCAATGTAATATGGAAGCTGAAGAAAAACAATATCAACAAACTAAATAGGCAGCTTTTTATTAACTATTAAAGTATTTTTATTTAGTTAATAAAATGTTATAACTTACATTAGGAAAATCAAGGCCCAAAGTGTATTTAACTTTCTCCCATTCAGCTCTTGAATATTCAGGTGCTGTGGATTAAAAAAAAATCAATTTACCCACACAAAAATCAGAGCATTGTAATAATGTTTCTTCTGATTTTCTAAAGTCTAAAGGCTTTGTGTGGTTAACAAAAAATATTGGCTGTGTGCAACTATGGAAGGAAATTAAAAATTTTTGCACATGCATGAATCTTAGAGTTGAGTTAGAGGGAACAGTCATATGTATTTAAAGTCAACTTACCATCACCCTGAACATAACGGTTATCTTCAAATTCTTCACCAACATAATTCAGCAAAAGACGTATTGGTTGAGCAAGCTAAAAAAAAAAAATAATACATTTTACGTTTACAGATAAACAGGTCAATGACTAATCAACTAGTTTCAAAAAAATGTACCATAATTAATTTTTTTTAATACAACTTACCCCTCTAATGGCCCAGTACCCAAGTTGTGATGGCATCTTATAGTACGTTAGAACACTTCCTATTAAAAAAAATACAATTGAATTTAAATTATGTTTACATTTTTAATGTCAGTATTGTCAGTTTTCTTTAATCTCCATCACTCTGCTGCCTGCATCGGTAGAACTGATTGCAATTGTTTAGCCTTTAGGGAATAAGGCTGGACGGAAATACGTTTTACTCAGTCCAAATTCATTAACTATATCATTAGTACAATAGTAGCATTACTAAAGACAGTAAAGAATACATTCAATCTCAGTGATTCAGTGTGACTGATTCATTAAAGCTTTTATACTTTAAATTTTAGAACACAGCTTAAAATAAGTGCTTAAAAGTGTTAAAAGCTTACTAAGATCTGGGAAATCCTCAGACTTTGAAAGCTGTTAAGAAACCGGTATACTTCGGATTAGTGACTGACAACTTATCCAAATGCAAAACTACTATGCCAAGTTAGGCTAAGACTATAAAATATAGTACTATAAAATATAGTACTGAGTCAGAATGATGCATGCATATTTAATTACTATTACTATTACACATTCCTCACTCAAATTCAAATTAATACATGTATGATGTACATACTAAAACAAGTATATAGCATAAAGTAAATTGTATTTACTTGTTCACAATGAAGAATATAGCTCTAAGTGCTTCTTGAAGGTTCTCTCTGAGCGTATGATCTAGTAAATTGCTTTATTTGCGTTTTATATGTTTTCAATCCACGAATCAGGAACTTAAGAACTGACGATGACACTACAGTTTTCGTTACCAGGAAAAGTCAGGTCAAAGTTTATTCAAGGTGTATGCCAGATTTTTACATGCATAATTTGTTTGATTACCGGTCGGTATTCAGCTTCAAATATATATATAGATTTGACTATAAGTAGTATAAGATAAATTATTATGCTGAAATAATATTTAACACAAAAACAAAGCGTTTAAACAAGTTTTCTTCATGATGTATCATCATTTTCGTAAAAAAAAATTCCGTTGACGTGTTTCTTGAAGTGTCCGGGTAAGGTCCGGATCAGAAAAATGCTGAGTAATGACACTTTTTTTTTCGCCTAAGCCTGAAGTACACAATCTCCTTCTTGCATTACTTAAAAATAGGTTACTACATGAAAATAACGGGGCCTCAGAACCTGAAATGGTGCTGAAATTAAATACATTCATATGCAGTAATAACAATGGCGTAAATAGCTTTTGAGCCACCCGAGGTGAACTTTAACAATGCCAGTCATCCACTTTTTTTTCAAATTCCGAACGTCTCGAAAGTCGAACAAAATGTAAACCGAACTGTTAATATAAAAATCGATCACGTCCAAGTTATTTTCTCCTCATGTTCATTTCCTTGAAAGCCGATGTTTCAGTGAATTTCTGGTACAATAAGTAAGAGAGCACCACCATCTGTTTCAGCGGTACAGCCCCGTAGCGTGAAAATCTTACAGCAGGGGCCGGGATTTCTACAGCAGGGGCCAGGCCAATAGCAGGGGAAGGGAGCCAGGAAATAAATGTTACTAAGTAGAGCAAACAAGCAGAGGGGGTTAGACAAAACGCAGGGGGGGGGGCGCCCCACAGGCCCCCCGCACGCTACGGGCTTGCAGCGGTACCCGGACTAAACCCCAAACGGACAAAGCCTAAAAACGCCACTGCCAGCTACCTTCATCTGACGTACTAGCCTAGCAAGGGATGTATTCCAAAATGGCCTGAACTTACATTTATTTCCGATTGCTCTTATGGATAGTCGTTCGTGCGACATCCAAGATTATCTTAGTCATCTCGTGTAAACAACGTCGACTGTTCCACGAATGGTATCTACTTTCTTTAGGGTGGCATCCGCACAGCCCCCGTAGCGTGAAAATTCTACAGCAGGGGCCAGGCATTCTACAGCAGGGGCCAGGCAATAGCAGGGGGCAGGTAATACATTTTACTAAGTAGAACAAATAAGCAGGGGGGCCAGACAAAAGGCAGGGGGCCCGGCCCCGCCCCCCTCACGCTACGGGCCTGCATCCGCAACTTTCATAAAAGCGTCCGTTAGCTATTACATAAGCCCATCCCCAATGTTTTTTTCAGGCGGATAAAACTCCACTGAGACAAAAGCGAGTCTGGCTCACTAACAATGCAATCGGGCATTATTTAAGTCTCGACTGGTTCCAGTGTCAGTCGAGAATTGGGTTAAAACTTAAATACAGTCTCGTTTTGTTCCTTATTGCTATCGTGCAGTTTAGTGCACAACTAATTAAGGAATACCGCCCCCCCCTACCCGTAGCGTCTCTATGGTTGGTGTCACCCGGTGCAGAAAATTCAGGGTGTCACCCCCTCAAGATTTTGTTAAAAAAGAGTATACTTTTTAACGACATAAGGGGTTGTCCATAAAGTACGTCACGCTCCGGGGGGGGGGGGGCTGTAAGAAAGTGTGACAGTTTGTGACGGGGGGGGGGCGGCAAGTGTGACGTCACATTTTACCGTTTTATTTCTAATTTTTTTTTTTTTTTTTAGTAAAACTTAATAGTTTTAAAAATAATTTTCAAAAATTTTGTGAAACACATGAATTAGTTTTATGTCAAAATAGCAAGAAATGCATATCTTTTCAATGTGTTGTTCACAATTCCTCATGCTATTTAGGAGTTCATATTTCAACGTTTTACCTTCGAGATTCTTTCCTCCTCCAATCCCAATCAACCAAACAATTGATGAACTCAGAGCTTTAGAAAGAGCAGATGCAAATGCTCATGAATTTCCTTCGTTGTTTGTGGCACAAAACTCTCAAATTCGATGACATTATGCCAAGATCAACAGGAGTTTTTAAAGTACAACCATATTACCTTTATTGTTCATCTTTGCAGACTAGCTTACATGATCGAATTTGCAAAGTGTGTCACTTACACTTTGCCTCACAAACAATGTTGAATAAACATATAGGACAACACAGAGCTCAGGCGCAAGAGAATGTGCCAACCCAAAATTTTCCAGAATCAACTCAGATAAAACGCATCCGTCTTTTGAGAATCGCTGCTAGAAGGCAAAGAGAACTCATGGTAATTATTGGCAGAATGGAAAATGCACATTCGGAGGATGTTGAGTGGCTAGATGAGGATGAGGTTGATATGTCTGCAATTATCCTTCCAGGAAACGATGATGGGGAAAGATTTATGTCAGTCGTAACTATGGATGAACACTTCACTTCACCATGTCTAGTGAACATTTTTTAATTAACTTAATTCACAGGCCCACTATAAACATAGCACAAGAGCTGCTCACATAATTTGTCAATCTAGTCCTTTTTTTAGTCGCATTGTTTTGTTTCCATTTTATTTTACTTAATCACTGGTTGAGGTCAAGTTTCGCTAATCTTCTTCTTATCCTGTGTCAATAGAATGCAAAATCTGAAGATTTTCTCAAAGTTGACCTCACCCATTGTAAATGAAAAGATAGCAGATAACTGATGTTTATTATATAATTGTCAAGTCTAATTTTTGCATTTTTTTTTCAAATTCAAATGATTGAGTTACTGTTTCGAATAATAACTGTGAAAACTGTTGACAATTAATTATTCTACTAGTAAAGTCATATAATAATCTGATAGTTCTTTTAATATTTATATTTTAAGGCAGTTTAATAGTAAGTGCGTTTTAAGTTTTCGATTAAATTTTAATTAGTTGTTAGGGGTCTAATAGTGGAGTGCGTTTTAAGTTTTCGATTAAATTTTAATTTGTTGTTAGGGGTCATAAATGGTTAAAAATAAATAGCGTGACGTACTTTATGGACGGCTCCTAAACAGTGATTTTTCTGGATGAACGTACCAGAACAATTCTAAATTTCATAGCAGAAAGATCTCGGCTTATTCTGATTTTAACTCCGATCATAATTAAAAACATGAATTGTAACATAGGGTACCATCATGCAGAGCATGTGGTGCTTAGATAAATGAATAGAATTCTTGAGATGGTTGAGATGCTTTCGAATATGACCCAGTGTTAAAAGAACACCTAATGAGTTTAAAAAGGATAATATACATGTACAATAAAAGCATCCGTATCGTATCTGTCTTCTGAAACTCAAAATGAGTTTATAATTGTCCTGTCACATCATGTGAAGGAGATCCTTATTGAGATATAAAGGCTGCAAAGTGTTCTTGGAATTATGTTCGACAGTACGCCTGACTTTTACACACTGACCAGATGTTGAGCGCTCTCATTTTTCTATGATGAGTTATCCGAAGTTGAACTTTTAAAAGAGATACGAAGGCAGCATGTATTAATCTTGACCAGTGGCGCAACCAGCAAAAAATGCTGGGGGGGGGGGGGGCTCACATAATGAAAAAAAGACTGTTTCCCAGTCTTTTTTGTAACTTTATATCATTAATTATGTATTGATGATTTGGCCATAAAAAACCCAAGGAGTGGTAACGCTGGACTTATTAAAATATTTGCATAACTAGCATTGTCAATCTTAATATTAGAGGGGGCGCAGAGATAATAATCCTGAAAACAATTTTTAGCTTCTAGACAAAACATGGCTAATTTACGGCCCCCGGTGTCAAGTACCCAGAGTACACTCCCCTCCGTCCATTTACATCAATAACATTTACATTTAATGTTTGTTAGTTCATTAAAAGTGTTATATACACTCAATCAGTCTGCCCTCGGTCCGTCCCTTCCATCCACTGGACCATTGCTGACTGTATGGTATTCTCCAGAATTGTGGTTGCCTCTGGCCGTGGAATCAATAGTTTGGAGCCTGGTGCAAGCAGCTGATGCAGCTTAATGTGATCATTTACAAGAAATCGATGGTCACGATGGTTGAGAACTAACAACTTTATCTTGTCATCATCAGCATTTGATGCAGTGCAGATCTTTCTTAAGTGCATTTTAAAAATGGAATAGTTGATAAGGTTGGCATTGAAAAGCTGAAGAGATCAGCTAAGTCTTGAAATGGTTTGATAAAGTTCACTTAAAAATTCAATTGCATCTTCGTGGAGACAAATATCAACTCGACCAATACGCTTGAGAGTATTTTGAACCTCTCTTTTCAAATCAAGTATAGATTGATAAAAGCCGTCCTTCAAAAGCTTTGAAGTCTTTGTCATATTTGCAGCACCGTCATGGCAGCTAGTTATGAACAGCTTTTTGTGATCAACAGAAAAGCTTTACAAGACAGAGCTGATATGGTCAGCAAAGGTCATGTGCAGCAAGATTAAGTAATGCGACGGTTAATCTAACGGCGGATAAAATACGGCGGATAATGCGGCGCGCCGCATATTTTTTGGCGGATTTACGGCGGACGAAAATTCGGCGGCGTATCCGGCGCGCGGCGCCGGCTGAGGTGTCTAGTCCTAGGTCATAATAATTTCGTAGAATAGATGGTTCGCCCGCAGACCGCAGTACCGGAAAAGAACGATAAATGGGGATTTTAGTTTTTATTTCGTTGGGGAGTTTTAGTTTCAGTTTTTATTCAGTCTTTTGTCTACCAGATTTAGTTTTCGTCTAGTTTTCGTCTTGCTGCTAATTTTAGTTTTAGTTCTCGTTGACGAAAAGTCAACATTTTCGTCAACGAAGGTTTTAGTTTTCGTCGACGAAAACAACACTATGCTGCATTATTGTACCCTTGACCGCGACATAATGAATATTAGTTTCTCGAGGATATCGCCAGTCAATGCAGTAGCTGTTTTACCTTTCAGATGAAACAATCTAAGGAATGACTTCAACTGTACCATCGCTGATGTGTTCACATCTAATTACGGTTGATATGTAATCTGTATGGGAAAACATCCGGTCACATTTCCTGTGTTGGTTGGGTTTTTATAACAATTCTATTTTCTATGACGGCCATGGCTTTGTCAAATTATATGAAATAACGTCGACGACAGCATAATATCATTATATCAATAAAAGCTGTCGAAAGATGACAGCTTCCATTGATATTATGCTGGGCATGTACAGTCCGCACTACGCAAAATGCAAGGATGTACATTTCACAAAGCAATTGTTTACCTTGCCATTTACAAACTACAATGGACTTTTATGAAATTTTCGTCAAATTTATAGGACTAAAAAACAGAAAGTAAAATATAAATAAAGGAACTTTTTAAAAAACTCCTTTTGCTAATGGACTAAAAAGCAGAAAAAAAATAAATTAAACAAAAAAATTAATATATGATAACAAGTTTCTTTTTCTCATAACAAATTTTTGAAACCTACTTATAAAGGCAGTAAATGACATTTTGCTGGACTTTTTCTGCCGCTCAGCCACACCATATTATTTGTGCCAACGATCGATGAAGAAATACAATTGTCTGTACCAAGCTCACAGCCATGTATGATGAGCTGTCTGAAAAAGACCTTTGTCTATAAATTCCATGTTTAAGGCGACACCTATTAGCAGCCGAAATAAACTTGGAGGAAGCCAACACTGGACTGTACTACAATTCCTACGGTTTATCATCAAGATTCTTTAGACAATATGTGTTTCTGTGGCGTTGTATGAAAGAAGTTTCTCCAAACTGAAACTTATACAAAAAATTACCTGCGGTCAATCATGAGCCAGTCGAGATTGTCGGATTTGGCTGTTTTGTCCATTGAACATGAACTGACAAAACAAATAGATTTTGACGATGTCATTGACCTGTTTGCCACAATGAAAACAAGAAGACATTCAGACATTCTTTTGGGCTGTGCATTCAGTGTTTTGAAATTTGCATTTAGATGCTCTGAAAGTGAACAGTTGCGTTTTAAAAAAGTTTGGATTTGAACTACTTGTTTTGTGGTATTGAATTCGGATTTTGTCTTGGATCATACATGTAAGCAGTAACGTACCGGCCAGTAGAATAAAGTAGAGCCTAGAGGTAGAGTATGTATGAAAATTTAGCTACACCTAACCATTCAGCAAAGGGTCGCTTGGGGACACTGGGGTGACATTTGAACGGACCGCCCCGGGCGACGTTTACTCTGAACTGATCTTTGGGCTCTTCAGGTTGTACCCACCCTCTCCCCCAAATATATATATATATATATATATATATATATATATATATATATATATATATATATATATAATTCATCTGAATACTCCCTACATTTGTATTGGGAAGGGTAGGGGTAAACATTCTGACGAATTATTAACGGTTTTGGGGGGGGCGGGGTCATCGAAAGTTTATATTATTATTAAAAAACAGATTACCTGGTAAATTAAAACAAGCAATTTAAGTATTTTCCGTTTCGGACAAAGGACATTTTAGAGCATTTTCGTGTACGGTTACGCCGGACGAAATCCGTATTTTTTTCCGGGTGACAGCCATAGATTTTGCTGGTAAATAGAGATTGAAGTAATCATGTTGAATAACTGTTACACAAATAAATAATGATTAAGCCCCTTTGATTATCTTATATTATTTATATTTAAAATATAAGCAAAAACGGTACTTAAAACGCCCCCTTTTTCGGCCCTCAGAGGTCAGATCGCGAAATGGACTTCTAATGTACACTTGGCAGGCCAAGACCTACAAAATGATATATACATCATGGGTCTAGGACATATGGTTGCTGAGATATAGGGCGCTCCTTTATAAATATAGCTTATATAGTAAAAAAAACGGTACTTAATACGCCCCCTTTTTCGGCCCTCAGAGGTCAGATCGCGAAATGGAGAAAAGTGATTTCTTGGCAGGCCAAGACCTACAAAATGATATATATATCATGGGTCTAGGACTTATGGTTGTTGATGATGATAGAAGTCCCTGTAAGGATGAGATGAAATCTCTTAAATCCTATTAGCAACTGTCAGGACAGTGAAAGTAGGTCAGGGTGTAGGTGAATGTAAGTTCAAGCTTTGGGACAGTTTAATGTAATTTGATATGAGATGGGGGAGCAGAAAGGGAGACAGAACCCATTCACTTTAACGAGGTAGGGGGATTTTAGACAAAGAATAGTGTCAAGGTAGAATTCAGGAAGAGGCGTAGACGTGGGCAGGTTCATGAGTTCAGGGTAGGGCAGCACTACAACTAAATCAAGTCAAGAAACAAGGTGTCAGGGGGAGAGTTCAATTAACATTAGAAGTGCGAAGTCACGTTTATTCTGCTAGGTTCACCAAACTTAATTATACATTGAATGGAGGTGGAACCAACAAGCAAACGGCAGATGTGAGAATGATAGGATGCTTTGTCCAGCTAGTCTATATAAGAGAATGTAAAGTTAGTTCGGGAGGAATTGTAAGGGAGGAATTGTTGAGCGTAGATCGTCCGTGTTATATAGTTTGTTAGAGTGTTAGGTAGACTTGTTTGAATTGATGAACTTTGTATTGGAGATAGGTTATGTGAAGAAGTTGATAGAAGTATTACTCATTATTCGAGGATTGAATTTATTGATCATGTTGTAAAGTATTTGTGACGTGTATTACATTCAATAAAGCGATGATCAGTGTCATATTTGTGTCAACTTGACTTATAGTCTTTTATTGAAAGTGTTTGTGCGATTCAGTCTATGTTTATTCTGAAGGAAAAATAAATAGAAGAAAGAAGTAATAAGAAAGCCCAATCGCCATCCATGACAATTTGGTGTCAGAAGTGTAGTTCTAATCTCATTGTCCAGTGAACCCATGCTTGTTAATAGGAGTCAGTAAAGACAGTTCAATTAGAGAAAAATTATTCCACTTCGATCAAAATGGAAGAAATAATTGCTGCAGGTAAACAGTTGGGTTTATTGGGCAAGGCGTTTCAGAAGTTTGTTGAGAAGCAGAGAGAAAGACTAGAACGACAGCAGCAAAGATTATACGAAGCGGAACAAAAAGAAAAGGACAGACAAGAACGAGAAAAAGATAGACAACACCAAGCTGAACAACTAGAAAAGGCCAGAGCCCTTGAGCTGGAAATTGAAAAGTTAAGGGCCGCAAACAAAACAATAGTTCATCTTTCGTCACGGAGTCCTTTAAACGAACCATGTTCTGATTCAGACAGCGGAAAACAAGAGATAGCTCACACTCAACAAAACCAACATGAAGAAGAGGTTGTCGAAATGGAAGCAGATTCACAGACATCTCTAGTTCAAACGAGGGCCGAAAGATACCAGGAAATCAGACAAGACGACGAACAGGGTCAGAATGTTCCAGATTTTAATCCGACTCCTGACGAGTTCCGTGAACAACAAATGATTGACGAGTCCATGAAAACATTGTTCAAGGTGACAAAGACCAGCGATCCACACTCATCAACCGGTTGCTCCCCTTTTGAGCATCCATTTGGAGACAAACCTGCAAGCCAATTTGCCAACTTCAAAGAATCACTTCTGCCTGAAGCCATAAAGTTGTCATATTGCGACCTTGTTGCCGATGCCGGACAAGCCATGGTATATGACTGCAGACAGGCTACGCTAGGTTCAGAGAGAGCAAACAAATGCCGCTACGATAACGGTAACGAACATCGTCATCTCAGAGAACTAAGTGAGAACGACCTTGTTTTAGTGAGACTGCCTACAACGAGACATCTGACATGCCAGGGACCTTATCGTTTACTGCAAAAGGTCGCTGAGGTCGATTATGTTATTGACCAGAACAAAAAGGAATCAGTGAGATGTGACGGTAATGTGCCACCAGATGTTAGGGACAATTCTACTCCAGTGCTAAGTGAGTATCAAGATACAGTGGCTGATGTTCCATGGAGGATTAGCATGGTGGAGCGTGATATGGTCCTCGCATTTAGCACGCTGGTCGGGCAGAGTCCCTACACAAACCGGCTGCATTACAGGAATTATGTTGCGCCAAATCATCCCGCTCTGTACGATAGTACGAAACTATCCCAAGCGGAGATTAACTACTCTAACATCGAGATAAAATGCCCTGATATCCTATGGACTGTAACAAAACTCGTCAAGTATCTACTGGGTAAAACGTTCCACATTGTGACTAATCATAAGCCACCGGTAGAATCAAACAAGAAACAGATCCCTAATTCCAAACAAATCAGATGGTCGCTCACACTGCATGACTATCAGTTTGTCATCAAAACCAATCCGGGCAAACAGAATGCATTGGCTGACATTCTCTCAAGACTAGTTAACTAATCTATTTTATTATCATGATGAGGTCTCCAAGGGACCCATGAACACATTGAACAACTGATTGTTGTTGTTGTAATATTGCCATTTTATTTCATTTCATCATTAATCTGCTTTTCATTGACAACTAATCACATTTTTATTTTTGCTATTTTTTTTTCTTCTTCATATCATGATGTCACTCTTGGTTTTCTCCTTTAATCTGAATGTAATTTAACAATTTATACGTTTTTTTTTTACAATCACAATATTTACCCATTTTTCCCCTCTCTCTTATCGGTTTTAAGGGAGGTAGGTGTCGTTATTTTTTTGTTTTCTCTTTAACTCTGAAGGAGCCTACATATGAGTGTAGTTGGGAAAAAGTCTGCCTTCATTGTTTTTGGAAGAAAAAAAAATACCTCACTTAAGGTTTAAGACATATATATTTAAGGGAACTTAAATGTAATTTTTTTTTTTTATGTGGCATTAATTTTCTTGTTTTCGTTACCTCTGAAGGATCCTACTTTTTGTAGGTGGTAAAAGATATGCCTTCATTGGTTTTGAAAAAAAAAAATATTTACTAAACCATAAATCAATGTATTTTTATTTTACCGAGCTTTTAAGATGAAATTTGTTGGTGAGATTTATGCTGAGATATTTTAAGACTGAAACCTATCAGATAGTTTTAAGGATAATTATGAGGAAAAGTTTTGGAAAAATGTGTTAATGATTTTTGAATATTTGCATTTATTTTGACATTTTGTACTCACATTTGATGTGGAATTTGTTCTTCATTTTTTCTGTTTGATGTTAATATCATTGTTGCACATGATTGTTAATTATGTAATAGAAAAAAATTGCGTACTTTGTACGAAATTTTTTTACCGAGAGGGAAGGGTGATGTCAGGACAGTGAAAGTAGGTCAGGGTGTAGGTGAATGTAAGTTCAAGCTTTGGGACAGTTTAATGTAATTTGATATGAGATGGGGGAGCAGAAAGGGAGACAGAACCCATTCACTTTAACGAGGTAGGGGGATTTTAGACAAAGAATAGTGTCAAGGTAGAATTCAGGAAGAGGCGTAGACGTGGGCAGGTTCATGAGTTCAGGGTAGGGCAGCACTACAACTAAATCAAGTCAAGAAACAAGGTGTCAGGGGGAGAGTTCAATTAATATTAGAAAACTAAATTAGAGTAAATAAAGTGATAGCGATTTATGACATTAAATTCATCGACTTGTGACAATTTATTGGATATAGTTGCTGAGATGCATAGTGTGTTGTGTAAGAAAAATAAATAAAAGAAAGTAGTAATAAGTAGCCCACGCGCCATCCTGACCAGCTATTGGGTTTGTTCGTCCCACTGTCACGCATCCGACTTCCGTATCATGGATTCAACAGAAGCGACCCAGTGACGTTAAAAGACGTCATGGAGGAGTTATCCCTTGCAGAATTATCTATAGTGACGGCGTTCGCATTCTGCATGCACGCACGCACGCCGAGTTTATTAGTAGGGTATTGCATGGCTTTGATTGTTGGGAGCTTATTGAAACTCCTGCATCAACACTTGTATAAAAAAACTGGGATTATGTGAGTACATTACAAATGGTTTAGTCACATATTAAATGAGCCAAACGGGTTGAATTGCTGTACTATTTTTTTACAAATCACACATCAAACTCTTGTATTTTTTATCTCAGTTGTTACTAGAAGCATTAATAATATATTAAAACTACGCTGAGTTACATAGTGTGACATAGAAAGCTGTGTTTCGTACTTTATCTAGATCAAAAATTAAATTACTCTACAAGTTTAAGACAGAATGTGATAGCAATATATTTATGTTCCGGACAAGGGAAAATAAATTATAGTAATTTTTTGAAGATAAATAGATAGGCTAAACTATATGTAACAAAATCTATATACATAATCGGATTGTAACATAGACGGTAGTTCGACCGACCGAAACAGAACTTCACACCGTGCGGTGTAAAAAGTATGTTCATGGCAATAAAAGCCACATGTCTGCACGTTACAATGCACGGCACCGTACGAGTTGAAAGCGTACATCGCTAAAAAAGAGTCTGAGTTCTACGTCACACCTTTGCGGAGTTAAAAAAAACAGAGAGCGCGTCATCGACCGTCTCTATAAAAATAGTCTGGGGAATTACAGGAAATTATAGAAAACTAAAAAAGAGACAATGTATGTTACATGGAGAGTATGTTTGGTGTACATTTTGTTTCATCAAATAAAACTTTCTTGAATAAAAATGAAATGCTGGGGAATTCTAAACACAACAAGGATTTCTCATTATTGAATAAGATTTTTAAATGATATGGAGTAGTGTGCACAAATTATGCAAGCGTTGGAATTTTTGCATAAATTAATGTAAAGATTTTGGATGTTAGATTCAAAGATTTAAAATAGTCAGGGGTTGTTTTTGTTAAGCTTCTGTACCCATAATGAGGGATTATTTTCTTTGGGATGAATTATATAAAAAGCTATTTTTGTATATGGACTGATTGTTAACGCGCTCAAATATATATTGGCTGAGTTGGTTGGGATAGGGGGTGGGAATAAACCAATGGTTGCGGAAAAGGGGGGGAGTCAAGCAGACGATTCGAGCTGATTAACACTGCTATTTTTAACCTCACGTCTCTCTTTTCTTAAAATACGTCATGTTAAACATGATACATTATAAAATTATAAAAAAAAGAACTGTTGGAATGGGGTGTAGGGTTGGGAAAGGAGCGTTTAACGGGGGGGGGTACGAAGAAATGTAACGTGGTATTGTTAACAGGGTTTGTAGTATGTTTTATTCGGAGCCCACTGCGATTCGAGCATGTCTTGAGTGGAAGGAGGTTGGCGGGGAGGGGGAGGGAGGGAAGGATGGGTGTGGGGCTAAGTGGAGAAGAATTGGAAATAGAAGAAATAGTTGGATGTTAGATTCAGAAATTTAATAGTGTCGGGGGTTGTTTTTGTTAAGATTCTATGCTGCATAATGAGGATTATTTTCTTTGGGATGAACTATATAAAATGTGAACTTCTTTGATGTATTATTAAGTGTCCCTTAAATGTGTTTTGGCTACAATAATCTGTTCATGTCCTTTGGGGCCACTTCGAATAGATAGACATGCAATTTTTGTATATAGACTGATTGTTAAAGCGCTCGAATACATATCACCATTTTCAACTCCAACTGCGTGCCTAATAGCCGGTCCCCGGTACCGAGCCTGTTCAGCTAGTATTACATAATTAGTCAAAATATATGTTACAATATATTTCTTAATTAGCCAAATTATATGTAACAAATATTAGATACTATTTGTAACAACATATTGGGTAATTAAATCAAATTATTTGCAACAAAATATTACATAATTAATCAAACTATGTATAGCAAAATATTACATAATTAATCAGTTCAACAAGATTCACTGAACAAACGTTTTAAAATAATATTCAAAATATCAAACATAAAAACTAGCGCCGTTGTTGGCCACACTTTTCAAACGAAGAGCCACATGTAGCCGCCCCTGGTATATCAAGCTCATACAAAAGTGAAATTGTGATACAGATCTGTTAAGTAATAATGTGCCTACAGATCTGTTAAGTAATAATGTGCCTACAGATCTGTTAAGTAATAATGTGCCTACAGATCTGTTAAGTAATAATGTGCCTAGTCAAAACGAGACGTGCACAAAAATGTGTGCGACTAAAGGTATTGTCCAAGTCAACTGTTCAAACCAAGGCAAGAGTTCCTCGCACTTGGACCGCTACCAATTAGGTCATTCTATGCAGTCTCTACACACATGGCAGTTGAACGAATCTTTCAGTTGACACTTTGGCTGTATTTGTGATAGACTGATTGCTCACAGTTAATAGAAAGAGTTATACTCATGAACACAAATTATAACATTGATAAATTATTACTAAAAATACATATTTCACATGGACTTTCTAAAGTGAAAATTGTCTACTGAAAGTGATATGAGATTTGGATTGTTCATTGTAATTATATTTTGGTAAGTGCTATACAATAAACTAAATGTAACCGTATAAATAAGTCAATAAGAAATGTTAATTCACAGTTTTCCTTTTATCGAAGTAATGCTCTTCCTTACATTGATTTGTCATCTAAATCAATGGTTCTTAAACTTGTATGCCTCGCGAACCATAATGAAACAAAATTTTTCTTGCAACCCAAAAGTCATTAAAACTACGTGGAAAAATGAATACATTCCTCATTCATATCCACCCCTTTCCATTGCAGTTTAAAAATATTTAAATATAGGGCTATTTGCATAATTAGGCTCCCAATCCATCCACCTATACCTCCATTCACCTATACCTCCATTAACCTATACCTCCCATTCACCTATACCTCCCATTCACCAATACCTCCCATTCACCATTACCTCCCTTTCACCAATACCTCCCATTTCACATATACCTCCCATTCACCAATACCTCCTATTCACCTGTACTTCTTATCACCTGTACCTCCCATTCACCTATACCTTCCATTCACCTATACCTCCCATTCACCTATACCTCCCATTTCACCTATACCTCCCATTCACCTATACCTCCCATTCAATTATACCTCCCATTTCACCTATACCTCCCATTCACCAATACCTCCTATTCACCTGTACTTCTTATCACCTGTACCTCCCATTCACCAATACCTCCCATTCACCTATACCTCCCATTTCACCTGTACCTCCCATTCACCAATACCTCCCATTCACCTATACCTCCCATTCACCTATACCTCCCATTTCACCTATACCTCCCATTCACCTATACCTCCCATTTCACCTATACCTCCCATTCACCTATACCTCCCATTCACCTATACCTCCCATTCACCTATACCTCCCATTCACCTATACCTCTCATTCACCTATACCTCCCATTCACCTATACCTCGCATCTTTCTATTATAACATAAATAGGACCTCCCACACATCTCAAAATGAATTATAAAATGATATCTGTCACTTATGTTTAATAGGCGCCTATTGTAACTATAGTTAATCATACATTAATACTTTAGACTACTTTAGTGAATACGAATTCCCTTTTATTTTAGTCACATTTTTATGGCTGAACATTTCTGTAGAGTCCAAGCAGACCTGGTGTCGGTTTGTGTCAACAAAGGTGCGTGTTACCTAAATACACAGACTGCACTGCAAGGGACGAGACGACCTTCAGTTTGTATTGACTCGTTCACTCAGAAATTATACCATCAATTTTTTTAACCATTTTTTTTTTAATTTTTTTAAAACATTTTTCAATGCGAACAGTTTGTTGTTGTTTTATATCAGATTTTACGTGCCCCCCCCAACATACGCACACACCCCTTTCCCGTAGCTTTGACATGAGTGGGTCAATAGTATGAAGAAATTATGCAATATCTGTAGCCTTTAATTATAACGTAATTAAAAATGTTTTTTTTTAAATTTTCATTACTTATTAACATATTTGAACTGTAAATTTCGTAATATATCATAGTCACCCCCCCCCCCCCCATGAATGATTGTAACAAAAACAAAATCGAAATATTATTTTTTTTAATTATTACTAGATGTGGCTTTTCATTAGAATTGTGTGGCTCCCAAAAATTAACTTACTTTGCTTTTTAATAACTTTTTTTTTTATATTTATTAAATGCTAACCACATCAAGTGGTATTTCACAAAGTGTATTGACAAGACGGATAACTGAAGTTTGCAGAGGCGTTCCTATGGATTTGGGGGCCCGGGGGCTTGGCCTCTTTAGGGGCCCCTGCAATTTGACATACGATATCATGTACTTAATAAATATATGTCTAAATTCAAATTAGTACAGTATATCAATAAAATTAACAAAAAATAATCATTAAAACTCTTTTAATGAATAATTCCATTGTTTAGTGACGAGATAATGCACAAGTGACAAATCTCAATTCATATTGCCTCACGTCGTGTTTTCTGCACAGTAAAGGCATTTCTGCATCATCATATCAATACTGTCTAGTATTTTTGATTTCATTCGACACCAAAACCACCACACTAGAATATTTCCCGTCATTGTACTCCTGGATACAGTTTTTTTTTATTAACTTTAGTTTTGAGAATGATCTCTATACGGTGCAATGAAGTGGACTCAGATAAAAGTATTCGGATGGAGGTTGCAAGGTTTGAAAACACATCATTACCATATGAAGCCAGCTTCCTCAATAAGTCAATTGGTGATTATGGTACTGGTTCGTTGATGAAAGTGCTCGAACATTAATGGCATCAGTGAAAAAAGTGATTTGCCTGTTTGTCATTATACAAACAGAAAAAGTAACAGTTTTTCATCAGTGTGTGATCATCCATAGAATTGAACTGGTGTCTTGGTTTAAGAAAATTTTTAAGGTACCACTTGGTTTTACAACCTTTGAATCTATCTTTCATCTCCATGTAAATCTGCCCCAGCACTTCTGTCGCAAGCGTTTGAATTGCAGTTCTATTTACAGTCCACCATCTAAACTCTCCATCAAGTTTTTTCTTTCTTCTGGTTGTTTTGCATACAGGCAATCCATATCATTCTATGCTCTCCTTTCGATGGATTGGGGGATCGGTTTCGTCCATTTCTGTATTTTGCGTCAAAAAGGGTCTTAATCTCTTCCTTCGCTTTGTCAAGATGCAAGGAGACAACCGAGCATACAAAGGTAAATCACTCCCTACATTCATTTTTATATGCATGAAAATCCATTTCAGATTATTTGAACAACCTTTAATGACTGAAGCGGTCATTTTGACTGCGGTAAGCATTAACAAATTATGTCCTATAATAATTATTTTTATTTTGCTATAGAATTATCAGTAATTTAAAAAAAAAAGGGTCTTAATCTCTTCGAGCATTGACGGCGTGTGCTTTGTCAAGATGCAAGGAGACATTGATGGTGTGTGTTACTCCTTGCTCAACATTGACGGTGTGTGTTGCCCTTGCTCAACATTGACAGTGTGTGTTACTCCTTGCTCAACATTGACGGCGTGTTACTCCTTGCTCAACATTGACGTGTTGCTCCTTGCTCAACATTGACGGTGTGTGTTACTCCTTGCTCAACATTGACGGCCTTGTGTTACTCCTTGCTCAACATTGATGGTGTGTTACTCCTTGCTCAACATTGACGGCGTGTTACTCCTTGCTCAACATTGACGGTGTGTGTTGCTCCTTGCTCAACATTGACAGTGTGTGTTACTCCTGCTCAACATTGACGGCCTTGTGTTACTCCTTGCTCAACATTGATGGTGTGTGTTACTCCTTGCTCAACATTGACGGTGTGTGTTGCTTCTGCTCAACATTGACAGTGTGTGTTACTCCGCTCAACATTGACGGTGTGTGTTACTCCTTGCTCAGCATTGATGGTGTGTGTTACTCCTGCTCAACATTGACGGCATTGTGTTACTCCTTGCACAACATTGATGGCGTGTACTACTCCTTGCTCCACTTTTCACAGGAATGCCTGATGGAATTTTTTTTTGTTGCACAGTAAGGCGATCTCAATTTGTGAACAAGGTTCAAATTATAAGACCGCCTAGAAATGCTGGAAGAGTTGCATAATTGAAATAATATAAATGCGTTTGTAGAACATTGTAGAAGATATAGACAGGCCATCTTGGTGATGTTGATCTCGTTGTGTACAGGAGGCTCATTTTATCCAGTACCTCCACTCCACACTTAGAAAAATTATAATATTGCTCAGTTTCTGGAAGTTTTTTTTTGTTTCACAAATTTCAACATGTTTGTGCAAGGTAATCATTATGCAGACATTCTTTTGGCTTGCAATGGCTTGACCATTGGCAAGTACTTTGGAAGAAAAACTTTCTGAGTAGTGTCATTACAAATCGCTTGCAACTCTCTTTGATTCTGCCTTATCGTACCAACGATGGATGTGCTTTAGGCAATACGATGACGTCAGCCGATAGCATCACTAAATATTAATCTGTATGGCGGTCACTATGACCGCTGCAGTCGTTCTAGGTAGAACTTGTTTTTTTTTTCAATTATTATAAAACCAACAATAATTATCTTCTATAATTTTAACAATGTTATAAAGATATGAAAAGTCATAAAATTTCAATAGTCTGGGGTTAGCCCGTTTAGAAGTAATAAACCGCAAAGTAGTGTTTAGATCAAAATGACAGCTGCCATCGTTCTAGTGTTAAATAATTTAACATGATATAACTTTTTTTTTTAAAAGCCCCAACATATGCAGATTGCAATGAATATGCATTAACATCACATTTACCATGTGTAGCTAGCACCAATGTCCACTCTAAGCTGAGCGCGTGAGCGATCGCTCACACGAATTCAGAGCGTCGCTCATACTACACATACGATCGCTCACTCCGACGGACGACATAGCTTAAATCGCTTACAAATTTTGGCCTCAAACAAAATGTCGCTCAGAGACAAAATTTTTAGCTCACTTCATATCACACCTTAGAGGAACATTGGCTAGCACCAATAGGATTCAAACTAGTAGTATACACAAACATATTAAGTTCACTTCACTGCCAGCATTCTTTCACCCTATGGGCAGTTTGGGGTATAATCAAGATAATGATAAAGTCCACTGCTTTAAAGAGCCACACCATAGACTTTAGCATAGTCATTTTTTATAAAGATCTAGTAATTTAAAATGGGGAAAACTCATATTTAAAGAACAGTCCCACTACTCTACTAGTAGTACAAGTGTTAAAGTTAAGTGGTAGTATAAGACAAGTAGATGAGCTGTAATCAGGGCTTATTGGAACTTATTATTCAGTTATTCATCTTATTAAATTTTTTCGTCATTACAATTACATTAGCCTATTACTAAATCTACTAATAGTAGATAAACTAATATTAATAAACCACTCATTGAGTCATTCAAGAACTTCTTGAATAAGGAATCGAATTAGCAATCTGGAAAGGTAGCATTAAATAATAAAATAAAATTAATGTAAAAAAGTAGAGTTAGTGATAGTTACTGATAATTGTAATATAGTTTATAATGATTATTTATAATTTATACCAGGGGTGGGCAACCACGGCCCGTCAGAGTATATTCTGCGGCCCGTATGCATGTTGCGATCCTGTCGATGGTAATTTTCTTTGTTTAGTGTTTTCGCTGTATTTTTTTTATTTTATTCCGAATAATTGATTTGAATCTAGGGATATTAAATCGGTTTTATAGCTTGAGAATATTAGTTAGAGCTGCTTGACCTACAAGCAGATTATGACCTGAAGGAGAAGTTTAAGTCAGTTCTTTTGTTGGAGTTTTAAGGATGTTTGCCAGCAGCGGCATTCCCACACCTAAAAATCCGGAAAAAAAAATACGAATTACGTCTTGATGTTACCGTGGTCACTGCGTAAACAAAAGGGTTAGGGGTTAGGGATAGGGTTAGGGATAAGGTTAGGGTTAGGGACAGTGTTAGGGTGTGGAGAAATATCTATTGATTTAACCGAAAAAAAATACGAATTACGCCTTGACGTATGCGTAGCCTGTCCCTTTCTTGTATGAAAATAAACAAGTCTAAGAACAGATCGATGTTGACTGACTGTAATGTACATGATGTCATGCGAATCATTAGTTCATATTTTCATACGTTGTAAATTGGAGTAGACAAAATATATATGCGGTCCGCCGATAACAGTCATGTTTTTAGTGTGGCCCTCCGTAGAAAAGTTTGCCCACCCCTGGTTTATACTAATTTCAGTACATGTACTTACAAAACGTTCGAATAATTTTTACTTCTGACTGTTTGCCTTCGAATATTCTTTTTAATTTATTTAAGCTGATAAACAAATTATTACGGGAAAAGATGCAGGACATTTTTAACTATATATATATTTTATATGAAATAGATAATAAAATATAATGTCAAGACATTTTTATCTCTCTGTGATTTTTTAAGAAAACTCGAATAACCAAGTTCACTAACCAATGTCAAGGTGATTACATCTTGTTTACCTCTCGCATATTTTATGGTTGTTATCATTGATAAAATGCTTCGTTCTTTTAGGCCTTTGCTATAAACATTACCAGTCATTTGACTTTTTCTGAGGATCTTTTTATAAAGTAAAGTAAAGCTAACTGGGACCATATAACATTCTATAACATTTTACCATGTTTCGTATCATACAACGTACGATTTTGAAGAGGAAACCTTATTTGTTATTGGCTGAAGCAAGAATTTTATTAGAGCACCCACTTCACACAGACTAATAAGTTCATATTCAGTTGTTGGCACCAACATTTTACACGAGACAAATGCAAGCATCTGTAAATATGGCCAACGACATTTTACTACTTCGAAGAATTTTCAGGATGACAATGTAAATTCTCCAGAAGAACCCTGTTCACAAAGATCTGATGAAATAAAAGGCAAGCATTTAGCAAGTTTTAAACCAAGGTTAGCAATATTTTACAAATGCAAAGTTTGTGGGACTCGAAATAATCATACATTTGAAAAACAAAGTTATTTGGAAGGCATCGTCATTGTTAGATGTGCTGGATGTGAGAATGACCATCTTATTGCAGATAATTTGGGATGGTTTAAAGACAGTGATAATAGGTATGTTACATTACTTTACTCTTTGAACTTTCTGAATATCTGTTGTTTTGATTTGTTTAATTTTACAGAGATCTTATGGCTTTAGTCAAGATACCCATTTAAAGCTGGGTGGGCTTGGGAACTTTCACCAGGACCTGAAAAATCCCAAGGTTCTCACTGATATTCAAACCCAGGACTCTCTGGTTGACAGTCGAGCACTCTACACCGCACAACCAACTGTCACCTATTTTATTAATATAATCATTTATTAAATCAGTCTTGATTATGACAATCTACAAAATTGTCCAAATTAAAATTCTTATATTTAGTCATTTAATCAAATTAATGCAATAATTTTAAAGGAGTATTTCAATAGGCGTTACTCCTTAATTTGCACACTTGTATGTCCCCACAATTTACACAAATGTTATTTGTGCGTAGTAAGTCGTGTTATTTTGTATTATTTTGATCTTTCTCAAAGATATATTAAGCATAGATAGATGCAATAATTGGTTGGTTTCTATCATAGAATTTTCATAATATGTAGGCCTTTTTGTTAATGGGGGGCCCCGGTTTGTAATCTTATTTCGTTAGTCACAAGGGTTCTTCTGATCACTTGTCATTTCTCTTTGCACCTTATCACTTGTATTACAGTTTTTGTCAATGAATTTAAAAAAATTTTCAGTTTAATTATGTTATACTCTAGATAATTTATGTATAAAATATTTCTGGCTATAGGCAGGATGGACAACTCATCCATTAGTTACAAAATTAAAACCTTACTTAGTGATCAACACATTTAAGTTAAGGTGCAGTTTTTTTTATATCACTATGTTTGCCAAGTTAAAGCTATATCATTTTATTTTTTAATTCATGCTTTAATCATTCTTATTTAAAAGAAAATGTAAGAAGACAATAGCTATTTTTTTACCAATCACAAGATTAAAATAGGCAGTTAAGAATAGGTTTGGTTGACGCGGCCTTAAGAATATGCCTGAAGAGGTACAAGCCACAGTTTTCTTTTGAACAACTCTATCAACATAAATCTATTTGTAATAGCCATTTAAATTATAGTTTTTATATTAATATAAAAACCAGTGAAATAAACACTACTAAAGCATACACATTTGCAACACACAAAAGGACACAATAATATAATGCAAAGTAAATCATTTTTGTTTTACACTTAATATCTTTAACCTTTTAACAATAAAATAAAGATAATAAAAAAAACATATCTTGCTGGGAAGTTCTGATCCAGTACCCTGATATTGTAGCATCTCTAGATGAGTGAAATAGCCACTCAACTACACAATTACACACATTACAATTTTTTAAAGGATTAAATACATACGTTTGCGAAATGCAGTTTGATTGGCTGATGTTACAATAGCCTAACCGCTAGAGATATACTATTATGTGTTGCAAATGAGATGAGCCTTAAAAATGAATAAATTATTCAACATTTTATGTTTGCTGTAAAAAGTTTATAGGCTTTGAAGTAACAATGATAACAACAAGGAAAACCAAAAATATCCTACTCCCCCTCCGTTTTTATTATAATAGGAAGCATTATTAATTGAACTGATAAATCATGTTTTAAAATTGTCATTATATACAGAAATGTCTAATTTACTCACCTTTTATCTCAGTGAGGGCTAGAAAGTTATGGGCTTTTCTAGTATAAAAATTGGGATTTTCTGTCACAAATTCCAACCCATTTTTTACTATTTTTTTCCATAACTTCACTGAAGTGCCATGTATGTATGGAGAATGTTATTAAAATTGTATTTTGCCATGTTATAAGTGTTCAATGTCATAATACAATCAGGTGGCATATTCAGCACAATTATCAGCTGAATTAATGTCCTGTTTCCATTTAGACAGAGAAGGGGTAAATTTTAAAGGGATATTCTTTTTATCATAATGATAGAATGTTTTTCATTGTACATAGAATATTAATGAAACAATCTAATGGCTCATATGGCATAGCAAAATAACCTTAATCTGTTTTATAACCATCTTTTCAACAGAAACATTGAACAGATTCTAGCAGCCAGAGGAGAAAAAGTTCAGACTTTGTCAGATTTTGATGTACCACCAGATTTACTGGAGCTTTTGCGTGACAAGAAAAAAGATTCTTAATTGTGTTTTGGTTTATTATTTATAAAAAAATATTTTAAGGTGGATATATTCTAGTTATGTGGGTGCAAAAACATTTATTTAACTCAAATTTTAAATTTAAATTAAAAAATGTTTCACTTTGTGCCATTTTTGTTTCAAGTCTACATTGTTGTTAATTTAATGTGTATTTGTTGTATGTTTTTATATACTAATATTATTACAATGTAAATGCCTAACAAAGAATAGGCCCTGACCTACATATGAGTAAAAAGTTAAATCTCACTACATACCAGAGATTGGGCACTTGGTACATGTTTTTGTTCTTGCACCTTGGTTACTTGTACATATTTTTACACCATCAGTATTCACCCTTTAACTTGCAATTTTAGAAATGTTTGTACTTGTAGCCATATTTGCGCCTTGGGTACTTGAACATTCAAGGTCATAACTTGGAATCTCTTTCTATAACAACAGATGCCATTATCTAACAAATTTTTTTATTTTATGCTTCATAATGAAATCAAATTTTAGCATTTGAATTTCCTAATTGATATCCTTTTAAGTAAAACGGTAGTCTATCTTGTGTAGGAAATGACATTATCTTTTTCTTTGCAACTTATCTAAATTCAGTACAGGTTTTATCATGTTCACATTGAAACTAATAGAAAGATATAATTTCCAATAGCATATTTACTCAGAAACAAGTCTTTACCTTAAACATGTGAACTTTCAAAATAACAACAGAAAAAACTGTAATTTTTATAATAGTTGCAGAATAAAATATTGCTCTGCTCAGGAGCCCCCTAGAATCAGAGACTCTAGACAACCACCTAGCTCATCTATCCATTAGAACTATATTAATAGAATAAAATATATCCACAGGAAAATTTCTGTAAAATCTTATGTACCCTATGTAATCTCATACTTAAATCTTATTGAAAAATGCAGTGTTATACATTCACTGGCTTAGATGGATTGATTAGCAATTTACCTGGCGTTGCTCTGGAAGTTGAGGCCTATGTGGAAATTGAAACATTCCTAATGTTCTGAAGTAAAAAATGTAAAGTTCCCTTAGCCATAACAGCCCATCTAGGCAGATAAAGTGTAGAGTTCATCTGTTTCTATAAACTCGGCATGTGAAGGGATGGAGTGGTTAGCACAAAGCCCAGCCACCTTTACTCCTCAACTTAAGTCAGGTACCCATTTAACTTGGAAAATTCTTCAAGGTTCTCACCTTAGATCAAACCCAGGACTCTCAGGTCGACAGTCAAGTATCTACACCACTGCGCCATCCATCTCTCCCACAACCGTAGGAATGGGACTTAATGAGGTTAAGAGTTATACATTATTTATAGTTATTTATTAACTTATGTAAAGACAAATTTTTAGTAATAATCATTTACCAGATATTTCTTTAATTAAATGAATTATTTCTTTACTATTTATTCCTTTTTTTAAAGTTTTTTTTTTATTTTATACTTTTTAGTTAGTTTTTTGGTCCACACTTTGGCATATATGTATCAGACTAAAAATAGCTTCACTATTTTATACATTTCCTTGACATCATGAGAGCCATATTTATTTTTTTTTATTTTTACAATATACCATTACTAAAATGTAATTAATAGCTTCACTATTTTATACATTTCCTTGACATCATGAGAGCCATATTTATTTTTACAATATACCATTACTAAAATGTAATTAACTTTGTAATTCTACAAGAATATTTCTTTTCTCATTGTTTAAAACCAAAACAGTGTTAAAAACACTGCACCCAATTATTCACCAATCTTTAAAACAAATTAATCTGTCACTCACTTCATAAAATCTAGAAAAAATCAATTGATCAAGCGACTATGTCTATTTATGCTAATGCACACCTAATTTTGTACAGGGAAGCAGTCTAATTTTAGTACTTTTCAAGAAAGAACTATTTTTGTAATGGCGATATACACACAAAATTGGCATTTATATATAGAAGAGAATACAATTAGATAGTACATACAAATGTTCAACTGAGAAGAGCTGTGGTTATTATGCACAGACTAAGACACTGTTACAAGTAGGTTTTATTTTAGCACAATTTTTTTAAAGTTTCGGAACAAACTCAGCGGTCAGCTAGGGAAGGGGGCATATCATAGTGACCAGATAGATGAATCATTCAAGCGACAGGTTACCGTGTCAGATCACTAGGAGGGGACGTTCATTTATAGCGGGCAACGGGTGAGCACTTGGACTCAGGGGAAACAAATACATGTAGAAGAATGACCGTGATACGTGGGGTGCAGGTTTAGTTTCAATAGACCTTTCAGTAAATTGTAGGGGAGGTTAGATTCATTTTTAGGAAGACCGTTACGGTGGAATTCAACGGGAAGGGTGGGGGGAGATGGTGGAATGTCCCATAAATTATCCCAAGGGTAGTGTTAGTTGGGGCTAGCAGTAGTTATGGTATTAAACCACCGATGCCATGCCAATCGTTAACAGTATATAAGCTTTACGATTTGTATATGAGAGAGAGAGAGAGGGAGGAAGAGCGAGCGATAGAGCGGGGCGTAAGGTGAAGTAGTATATTTGAGAATAACTGGCCGATAGCTGCACTTAATAAACTTGTTATATCAGCAAAAGAACCGGTATTGTTTGACTTCATTGGCAAGGACTGAACGTGAGCTGTGAAATATAAATATTGTCATCAGACCACTAGCATCAAACTCTCTCATACTATAATACAACGACCTATTCGTGGAAAGGATTCACAATCGTCCTACCGCCACGTAACAGTCTTGTAGCGTGATGCATGAAAGACTTCATCGTTAGCCGCTTCCTTCCACCCAGCTATCGACAATCTCCCTTAAGACAGAAGACCCCTCTTGTCACTTATACCGCTCGAAAGCAGAAATCACGGCCCGCTCCCTACGATGCACTTAGTGGAGGCACATTTGCCATGATCTCGATCGCTGCTGTTGGCGCCTTTCAAAAAAGTGCCTGTGATCAGCCGGAGAGCCTGGTATTTTACGACATCAAGGGCCTCTAGTGACGATCGGGACCCATAGACTTGTACTAACTGGCTGTAATCAATCTGTGACCTTACTGCACGAATATACAATGTCCTCAGGACATCTGCTCGAGCCCCACAGGACATGCTCGCCAGTTTCTTGACAATATTTAGTCTATTGGAAGCGCAGCGGGCCACCTCCGACAGATGTGTGCAGAGTGTTAACTTCCTGTCTAGTGTGACATCCGGGTACTTGGGTTTCGGTTCCAGAGCAAGAACCGTACCCTCAACTTCCAGCTTCAGTGGTTCCTTAAGGATACTTGTGCCCAAGGTGAATAGCGAGTAGACGGTCTTCGAGCAGTTTACCTCTAAGCCCCACTTCCTCGTATAACAGCCGACCGTATTCAAGTCCTTCTGGAGCGCCCTGTCTAGGATAGGGCACTCTTTTCGGTCTTCCAGATTGCCAAATCATCGGCATACATTAGGCTTTTGCATCCCAGATATTGCGGTAGGTCATTTATGAAAGCTAGAACAACGTACAGCTAAGGGCGGAGCCCTGGGGAGACCCTGTTCAAAGGTCTGTCCCCAACGCGTGTCACGGTTGTCCGAACGGTGAGGAAATTGTGTAACCAGCCAGACATATCAGCGGTGACACCCAGCCGCTGTGGCTTCAACAAAAGACCTGGCCGCCAGATTCAATCGTAAGTCTAAGGAAAATTACAGCCGTTGACTGCTCTCCGGAAGCCGTCGGCTATTTCTTGGACTAGGAGCGTGACCTGATCAAGCTTCCCCCGCCTAAAGCCACCTTGCTTCGGGGTTATGAGCCCTTTTTCATATAGGTACCATCGGTGTTCGATTAAGAAAAACCTGTGCCGGGGATGAATGTCTGTGATTTCATCCCCGGCTGGGATATATTAGCTAAAACAGATCCGGGGATGACAGGTCTCAGCGGTAAATCGAGTCCTGGGTACCATATCAGCCTTCTGTTTATCATGCGTTCCGCCTTCCCTAACACAAGATGAGAGAAATAGACCTGTAGCTTTCCGCATCCTTGGCATTATTCCCTTTTTTATGTACCTTAGTGGCCCCAGATACCCACGTGCGGTTAACAAACTTGAGGAGCTTATCTTTTCCCTTTGCCCCGAGGTATGCAATCATTTCATTACTGATTTGATCGCTGCCTGGAGCCTTCCTCATGCGACACTTCCTGACTGAATATGCCAATTCGCTGACAGAAAATGGGGCTCTGGTTGTGTCATAATTTTCCGGACCAAACTCAGCCTTCTCTTTGACCCGTCGGACTTTATACAGTGTCTTATACAGAGTACTCCTCTTACTAGACTTACTGAGCGCTACAAAGTGCTTGTTTAGCACTTCGGCCTTTTTGCTATCACTTGCTGTCTGGCCTGAGTCCGTTTGCATCGGGGCACCTAAATGTTAAAAAAACACCCAGAAACTGCATGTTAGACTTTGTACTTATAAAAAAGAATATATTGTGTAAATTTTTTCTACTATATGACAATATCTGATCTAAAGTTTTGATTATTACCTATATCTAGATCGAGTATAGAACAAACCCCCACGGACAAAACCCCAGCGGACAAAACCCACAAAAGCCGATATTATTGATACACGTACTTCCATACTTCGATCATTTTGATCTTGGGCTAAGCGAAATGTCTGTCGATTTGAGATATCATGTCTATCAACATAAATAGTATCAATAGGCGTGTTCCTATGTTGTTTGTTTTACTTAAATAAATGATTGGCGTTCAACCGCTGTGGTTTTTATGCTGTTTGTTTTACCCTCTACTAAAAAAGGTGTCTCTAGTGCGAGAATTAAAAGGTAGAATACAGATACGGCCAGACTTCACATTGGGCTTAAACCATTCATTTTTTAACCTGGTAAAATAAGATTCCTATTGATGTAAAGCTAACAAAGAATTGACTTTTGATCTCTGTGGCTTGAAGCCCTTATGCAGCTTATTGTGGTTTAATATTAAAAAAAATCCTTTAAAAATTCGCAATTTTTAAATATTTTAACATCCAGGTAATAAAAATTACATTTTAAAATAAAAATGTGGGTTAACTATAAGATTTTATACTAAAATTGGGGGTTTGGTCTACTGGGCGCTGGAGGTTTTGTCCGAATACCATCTTGGTCACATGAGAAAATCAGCTTATAGATCTATAGTTTTAACAGTCTTTCTGTACAAATGAGAAGGCTGTAATTAAACAACTGCACTGCACAGTATTTCAGCTAAGAACGCTTGCAATCGCATTTTAATGCTTCGGTGATTATGCTTTTATAGCAAAATCCAAATTTCCGAAAACGCAGTGGCTACGGTTCGGTCCGACCGAACCCGTATTTTTTACTTACGGGTACCAGCCATAGATAATATTGCTCCACGCCCTAACCCTATCCCTAACCCTAACCCTAATCCTGAAAAAAAAAATTCTAAAAAAAAAATATTTATATATGCCATGTTCTTATACCCTAATATAATGGTTTTGGCTGGTGCCGGAGCCACTGCGTTCCAAAAACCCCTAAAATTTTAGAAACAAGAAAAGCTGAGTGATAGCTAAAAATATTTTAACCAACGTCGCTTTTGATGAGGAAGTACTACTGCTTCTCCATCAATTTTTAGCAGGCCATTGTCAACATTCAGTTTTTAGCAGGCCATTGTCAACATTCACAGTCTTATATATCTATGGTCTATCCAGTTGTATACCGTCAGTACAGGCATTTTCAAAGTCCGCCCGGGACCCGGGTGCCACTATTAAAATATACCGCTGCTGCCAGGAATCAATAAAGTTCGTCACATGAGACTAAATATTTAGAGCCGGGGTATAACAATTATAAATATTGCATAATGTATGCTACAAGTGTAAATTTAAAGAAAATTCGTATTAAAAAACTGAACAATACAACTCAATTACGAAATACATATATAATTGAAAATAAGTAAATAATAATTCGAACGATTGGTACAAATATACTAGATTGGCAACACAGATTTTGTCTTTTAGTTAAGAGTTGTCTTTTCTTATCTTTTGTTTACAAGTGTTGAGTACATGGCAGAAAAATACTTAGTAATTGTTTGTTATGTTGTCTGGAATAGTCTCATACAACAAAGCTAAAAACTTATATAAACATTAAAAAAAACCTTTCTTTATGTTCTGTAATAAGGCTAGAACTTCACTTGTTTTTTTATTTACTAATAAATAAAAAAAGCCCACATATTTCCTGAGGTTCCTGAGGCTGAGTTAATCAGTAAACTAATAAAGTCAAAGACAAAGTGAATATGTAGGCTTATATTCACATTGGCTTTCTTCTTTGGCCTAAAAAACTTTAAACTATGGCTAAGATCAGCAAAAGGAAAGTAAATCGAATTATATTAATACTAAATCTAGGGTTCAGATGTACAGTTAAATTACAGCAAAAGCTTGGAAAGTGTTACAGTCAAGAAACGCAATGACTCTAAGTCTAAATTTAAAGAGGTAACAAGATGAAAATAATCTTAATTAACAAAGAAATAGCTTGAATGCTGAATATAGCTTAAAAAGTAAACAAATGCTAGCTACAATTCCAAGTAAAACCAAGTTTAGACAGTTACATTAATTAAAACAAAAAAAAAAACAACAACAGCAAAACTAAATAATAATGAAGTGAATGTGCTAAATATTATAAAAATAAAAAACATTTTTTTTCCTTCTCTTTTTCCAGTGTATGGATAATACAACTGCATCATGTTTAAAACGGAAACTCAGCAGTCCACCACCAATAAATTGTGAAGTGAAAAAGACCAGATGTCAGAGATCTGAAAAATCAAAATCTTCTTTTCAGTTATCAGCTCAAGACACAAAAGATTATGATTCAGCAAAAGCTATTAAAGATAATAATATTGACTCTATCAATAAAAAAAATTAGACTCAAGTAAAAATGATGCAGAGAAAGGAAAATAGAGTCATCTAGTTTCCCTGAGACAAAAAGAATGAAGATAATAGCCAAAAGAAAATATACTGCACCAAATGATATTCAAAAAACATCAGCATCTAAACCTACTTCAAAATTGGAAAATGAAAAATTATCTAGAAATCAGAGACTGTTATTAGTGGATAATAAAAAGAATTTTAACAAATCAGAAATCAATATTCACTGTGATCCAATATCTTCTTTGAATAATCATTTAGGAAAAAAATGGAACAAAGTTAATTCACTGTGAGAAATCTACTGACAAGATCAGTCAGACAATTTAAAGTCAAGTAATGCTTTTAACAGTACCAATTATGCACTTTCAATAAAAAAACCAAAAAGCCTAATAGTGATATAAAAGTTTTTCAACCAGAGGCTTGCAGAACACCACCATCTGTTTCTTCAGCTTCTTTCAGTAATATTAATGGCACTGCATCTTGTACTAACGGTGCTCAGAAACATAAAGTGAATTATTTGGTTTCTTCTAATATTAACAATGACATTCCACTGTTGCCTTCTGGTCATGTGAATACTGAAAAAAGTAAGATCTTACCATATGTGTTGCCTTCTCATGTGAAAACTAGACAAAATAAAGCAACTGAAATTGCCATGGTTAATAAATTAGCCTCAGAAAAAAAAGAAGGAGAATTTATTTATGATAAAAGACTTGCTAGTAACACCAATACATCTGTTTTTTTAAATCAAGACAACAGCCCATCAAACTATGAAAACAGGTATCAAAAGGTGAGTTTTAAAGCTAAGTATTTTCAAGAGTTGATAACATTATGTACAAGAGCTGATGCTGTGAAATAAAAATAGCTTTTATTTTATTTAAAGAAATAGAGTGGTTTAAGATAACATTTTTTTAATATTTATTTTTTAACAAATAAAAATCATTTTTTTTTGTCAATATGAAATATTGGTTAAAGGTTGGTTATGTTAGGTTATTTAACATATGGTATTAAATTTTCCTTTACCATTATTTGATACTTTTTCTTTAGATTATGACATGTATCCCAATAATTTTTTTCTGCTAATGTTCTTTTTAGGTAGGCAGGACGAGTATATTTGTTTATCAGACTTACTTCCTTCCCTATCAAAATATCTTTCCACTTAATTTCACCATACACAATCATGCTTTTTTCCATCCTCTTTTCTATAAAAAATGCACTCTTAGAAAAATAATTTCAAATCTCTTTAGTTATCTATTTCAATAAAGTAGACAGGTATAATCTGATAAATACCGTAGAAATATTCCAAAAGACATAATAAAACAATTCAAATATCATGAATCATATAGAGATATTTGCAATTATAGTATACATCACTACATATTTATTTATGTATATACTAGCTGTTAAACCCTGGAAAATGAGGTTCCATGTGGCACCCCTTCCTAATCATTTTAATTAGTTTATAAATTACAATTAATTAGGTTGTAAAGAAAATATAAATAAATGAAATAATACACACATTATTCGCAAAAGCATATAAATATATAACCGTGGCATGTTAAGGGATTGTGTGGAAAATTTCCTTGTTTCACTGCGATCTAACCTGCTCTGTCATCTGCCCCCGTTTGTTTTGTTGTGCCTTTTTTATACCCACCATAGCCAATAGTGCAGTGGCCATGGAGGCACCACAGAGAAAAGGAAATCATAATAAAACTTGATTTTTTTCTTTGAGACACAGTATGGTCTATGTTGGAGCTTTTTGAAACTCCTGCATCAACACTTGTATTAAAAAAAAACAATTATGTGAGTACATTACAAATGGTTTAGTCACATATTATATGAGCTAAATGGATTCAATTGCTATACAATTTTTTCAAATCACACATCAAACTCTTGTATTTTTTATCCTAGTTTTTACTAGTAGCACTAATATTATATTAAAACTACGCTCAAATACATAGTGTGACATAGAAAGCTGTGTTTTGTATTATCTAGATCAAAAATTAAATTAATCTACAAGTTTCAGACAGAATGCGATAACAATATATTTATGCTCGGACAAGGGAAAATAAATTATAGTAATTTTTTGAAGATGAATAGATAGGCTAAACTATATGTAACAAAATCTATATACATAATCGGCTAACATAGACGGTGGTTCGACCGACCGACAGACCTTCACACCGTGCGGTGTAAAGTATGTTCATGGCAATAAAAGCCACATGTCTGCACGTTACAAATACACGGCACCGCACGAGGTGAAAGCGTACATCGCTAAAAAAAAAAAAGTCTGAGCTCTACGTCACACCTTTGCGGGGTTAAAAAAAAACAGAGCGCGTCATCGACCGTCTCTATAAAAATAGTCTGGGGAATTCCAAAATTATAGAAAATAAAAAGAGACAACTTACTAAATGAGAGTATGTTTGGTGCGCATTAGGTTCATCAAATGAATCTTTCTTGAATAAAAATGAAATGCTGGGGAATTCTAAACACAACAAGAATTTATCATTATTGAATTAAGATTTTTAAATGATATGGAGTAATGTGCGCAAATTATCTAACGTTGGAATGCGCAAATTATGTAAAGTTGGATAACAGATTCAAAGTTTAATAGTCCGGGGTTGTTTTTGTTAAGCTTCTGTACCTACAATGAGGATTATTTTCTTTGGGATGAATTATCTAAAAAGCTATTTTTTGTATATAAACTGACTGTTAACGCGCTCAAATATATATTACCGAGTTGGTTGGGATAGGTGTGGGAATAAACCAAATGGTTGCGGAAAAGGTGGGGGGGGGGGGGGGGAGTCAAGCAGACGATTCGAGATGCAACACCGCTATTTTTTTAACCTCACGTCTTTCTTTTCTTTAAATACGTCATGTTAAACATGATAAATTATAAAATTATAAAAAAAAGAACTGTTGTAATGGGGGTGTAGGGTTGGGAAAGGAGCGTTCAACGAGGGGGGGGGGGGGGTAAGGAGAAGTGTAACGTGGTATTGATAACAGGGTTTGTCGTATGTACATTGAGACCCACTACGATTCGAGCATGTCTTGAGTGGAAGGGGGTTGGTGGGCGGGGGAGGGAGGGAAGGATGGGTGTGGCGCTAAGTGGAGAAGAATTAGAAATAGAAGAAATAGTTGGATGTTAGATTCAAAGTTTAATGGTCGGGGGTTGTTTTTGTTAAGATTCTATGCCCATAATGAGGATTATTTTCTTTGGGATGAAGTTTATAAAATATGAACTTCTTTGATGTATTATTAAGTGTCCCTTAAATGTGTTTTGGCTACAATAATCTGTTCATGTCCTTTGGGGCCACTTTGAGTAGATAGACATGTTATTTTTGTATATAGACTGATTGTTAAAGCGCTCGAATATATATCACCATTTTCAACTCCAACTGCGGGCCTAATAGCCGGTCCGGGTACCGGGCCTGTTCAGCTAGTATTACATAATTAGTCAAAATATATGTTACAATATATTTCTTAATTAACCAAATTATATGTAACAAATATTAGATAAATGATCATACTATTTGTAACAACATATTGGGTAATTAAATCAAACTATTTGCAACAAAATATTACATAATTAATCAAACTATGTATAGCAAAATATTACATAATCAATCAGTTCAACAAGATTCCTGAACAAACTTTTTAAAATAATATTCAAAATATCAAACATAAAAACTATCACCGTTGTTGGCCACAGTTTTCAAACGAAGAGCCACAGGTAGCCGCCCCTGGTATATCAAGCTTATACAAAAGTGAAATTGTTATACAGATCAGTCAAGTAATAATGTGCCTAGTCAAAACGAGACGTGCACAAAAATGTGTGCGACTAAAGGTGTTGTCCAAGTCAACTGTTCAAACCAAGGCAAGAGTTCCTCGCACTTGGACCGCTACCAATTAGGTCATTCTATGCAGTCTCTACACACACGGCAGTTGAACGAATCTTTCAGTTGACACTTTGGCTGTATTTGTGATAGACTGATTGCTCACAGCTAATAGAAAGAGTTATACTCATGAACACAAATTATAACATTGATAAGTTATCACTAAAAATACATATTTCACATGGACTTTCTAAACTGAAAATTGTCTACTGAAAGTGATATGTGATTTGAATTGTTCATTGTAATTATATTTTTTTGGTAAGTGCTATACAATAAACTAAATATAACCGTATAAATATGTCAATAAGAAATGTTAATTCACAATTTTCCTTTAATCGAAGTAATACTCTTCCTTACATTGATTAGTCATCTAAATCAATGGTTCTTAAACTTGTATGCTTCGCGAACCATAATAAAACAAAATTTTTCTTGCAACCCAAAAGTCATTAAAACTACGTGGAAAAATGAATACATTCCTCATTCATATCCACCCCTTTCCATTGCAGTTTAAAAATATTTAAATATAGGGCTATTTGCATAATTAGGCTCACAATCCATCCACCCATACCTCCCATTCACCCATACTTCTTATCACCTGTACCTCCCATTCACCTATACCTCTCATTCACCTATACCTCCCATTCACCAATACCTTCCATTCACCAATACCTCCCATTCACCAATACTTCCATTCCTCGCATCTTTCTATTATAACATAAATCGGACCTCCCTCACATCTCAAAATGAAATATAAAATGGTATATGTCTCTTATGTTTAATTGGCGCCTATTGTAACTATAGTTAATCATACATTAATACTTTAGACTACTTTAGAGAATACGAATTCCCTTTTATTTTTGTCACATTTTTATGACTGAACATTTCTGTAGAGTCCAAGCAGACCTGGTGTCGGTTTATGTCAACAAAGGTGCGTGTTATCTAAATACACAGATTGCACTGCAACAGACGAGACGACCTTCAGTTTGTATTGACTCGTTCACTCAGAAATTATACCATCAATTTTTTTTTAACCATTTTTTTAAAACATTTTTCAATGCGAACAGTTTGTTGTTGTTTTATAACAGATTTTACGTGCCCCCCCCCCAACATACACACACTCCCCTTTCCCGTAGCTTTGACATGAGTGGATCAATAGTATGAAGAAATTATGTAATATCTGTAGCTTTTAATTATAACGTAATTAAAAATGTTTTTTTTCAATTTTCATTACTTATTAACATATTTGAACTGTAAATTTCGTAATATATCATAGTCGCCCCCCCCCCCCATATGAATGATTGTAACAAAAATCGAAATATTATTTTTTTAAATATTACTTTTCTATTAGATTTGTGTGGCTCCCAAAAATTAACTTACTTTGCTTTTTAATAACTTTTTTTTATATTTTTTATATATTTTTTTTTTATATTTATTAACTGCTAACCACATCAAGTGGTATTTCACAAAGTGTATTGACAAGACGGATAACTGAAGTTTGCAGAGGCGTTCCTAGGGATTTGGGGGCCATGGGGCTTGGCCTTTTTAGGGGGCCCTGCAATTTGACATACAATATCATGTCTAAATTCAAATTAGTACAGTATATCAATAAATTAACAAAAAATAATCATTAAAACTCTTTTAATGAATAATTCCATTGTTTAGTGACGAAATAATGTACAAGTGACAAATCTCAATTCATATTGCCTCACGTCGTGTTTTCTGCGCAGTAAAGGCATTTATAACATCATCTATATCAATGCTGTCTAGTATTTTTGATTTTCACTGACATAAAAGCCATGCTGCTAAGTCTTTCTTGCGTCATTTTGCTCCTGAGATAGTTTTTTATTATCTTTAGTTTTGAGAATGATCTCTCACATGATGCGATGGAAGTGGCCTCAGATAACAGTATTCGGATGGAGATTGCAAGGTTTGAGCACACACCATTACCATATGAAGCCAGCTTCCTCAATAAGTCACTTGGTGATTATGGTACTGGTTCGTTGATGAAAGTGCTCGAGCATTAATGACATCAGTGAAAAAGTGATTTGCCTGTATGTCATCATACAAACAGAAAAAGTAACAGTTTTTCATCAGTGTGTGATCATCCATAGAATTGAACTGGTGTCTTGGTTTAAGAAGAACCCCAAAGGTGCCCACATGGTTTTGCAACCTTTGGAATCTATCTTTCATCTCCATATGAAGTCTGCCCAGCACTTCTGTCGCAACACGTTTGAATTGCAATTCTATTTACAGTCCTACATCTAAACTCTCCATCAAGTCTTTTCTTTCTTCTAGTTGTTTTGCATACAGGCAATCCATAGCAATCTATGCCCTCTTTTGCTCTTTCGATGGATTGAGGGATCAGTTTCGTCCGTTTCTCATCAAAAAAAAAGGGTCTTAATCTCTTCAGCAGCTTTGTCAAGATGCAAGGAGACTGACGACGTAGCTTCTTCTCTTGAGTACCACCATGTACTACTCTCCTTTTTTTAGATTCCCGGCTCCAGTTTCTTTCAGTTTGGTCTATCTCTGGGGTGAATTGAAAAAAAAAAGGTTGAGCAATTCATGAAAAAAGATGACAATCGCTAGATCTATCTCAGCAGAATGAATAGCTGCCAAGTTGAGAGCGTGATTATCACAGTTCAGAAATGTTACGTTTGGATTTATGTCTAAGAGACGTTTCTGCAGGCCAGACCGACGGCCACTCATTGTGGCAGCGTTATCATAGGTTTGACCTGTGCACAGATTAAAGTCTAGTCCAATGTCTTAAAGAGTTTTCAGAACAAGTTCTTCATAATGTTGTGCATCTGGCTTCACAATTTCAAAATAACAAAGGAATGACTTTTTTATTTCAAAATTCTCGACATCCAAGTAACGAACTTTAAAGGATACTTGTTCTTTGAGAGAAACATCAAACATCAGAGAAAAGTAACAAACTTGCTTGACTTTTACAACAATTGATTCCCTAACTTTATTGTCCATCAAGCTTATGAACTCATTTTGAATTATTGAGGTGATGTTACGTAACTTCATCAAATTCTGCAAGAAATTTCAAAGATTCTAGGAAGTTCCCAGGACTGTGAGAATCCAGTTTTTGCTAAGTACTTGACAGCTGTTGCTACATTGCTGTATCTTTGCATGTATTATCTGAATGATGATACTTTTTTTCGCCATGTTTATGGTCTTCTTTGTTTTCAATGCTATTATCAGGTTTCTTCTTAAAAAACCCTTTAAATATTCATTGATTTTGCAGCCTCTCGTCTTTTTGTAGGCTGGTAAATTTGTTATGATAACATTCTTTACATTTCACAAATAAAAAATATACAAAAAATTATGTATACTTGTTTCATCCGCCATGATTGTGAGATTTAGTCTGACGAATAGAAATAAGTATACGAACTATGACCCTTCTATTTATGTCTATGGACAGATGGATTATAGCATGGACCAAAAATGGAAGATAAAATGTCGTCAAGATAACGTGTTTTACAACAACCGAAACTACGTTTTGACAGTTTTAGTAAACTTTTTACCAGTTTTTTTTAGCGTGATGATATACGTAATTTTGAAATCCTTAATCTGTGTGGAATACATGCAACAGTGTCACTAACTCAGTGGCATCACTATGGTTGGTGTCACCCGATACGGACAATTCAGGGTGTCGCCCCCTCCCCCAAGACTTCCAGCATGAACAATGGTACATAGTTCGAATTTTCCTGACCTAGACGGTCTTGGCCTTAGAGAATTTACTTTAAAATATTTAAGCGATGAAAACGATAGTATTACTCACTGTATTTCAGAAAAATGTATATTACTCAAATTCAACTGAGTTTTAAAATACGTCTCCTATTTTATAAAACCACGTGACTACATCTGTCCTTTTTTCTAGCGCGTTTACAAAAAACTCCAGACTGATCCGAGCAGCTTTGAATTAGATTCATTTACCTAAGCTCCAGACGCTCTACATGATGGCACCCTGTGCTACTGCTCGTATGGTGGCACCCTGTGCTACTGATCATGTTTTTTACTATGATCGGTTTTAAAAATGACCATGCTGAGTTCTTTCTGCTATGAAATTTAGAATTGTTCACTTTTGTGTCACGCCTATGTTTGTGTCACCCGGTGCGGCACGCACCCCCACGAGTGACGCCTCTGCACTAACTTATATAACAACGTGCATAGCAAAAATACATGGCGGTGGCTTTATCTAATTAAATAAAAATGTAAATAGGATTCACCCCTAGCTAATAACTTTGAAAGTTCTTCACAAATTGCCTTGAAATTTACACACAAAATTGCAGTAAATTAATACACTGAATTAGAAACGAAATTTTTCTAAATACTTACTTTTACATTAAAGTATGTGTCATAACTACTTGTATTATTAGTTATGCATTGTGAGTTCTTGTGACGATCTATGTCTTCTCTTCTCTGGTAGGGATTGACACTTTATCTAAGTGTGTACTCACTCACATACATCACAAAAAAATGATATAAACTGCCAAGTCCGATTCATATAGCCTACTTTATTTGACGATTACACAAAATATAATTTCACAATTAAAAAGTAGAATGAAACTATACACTGCAAGATACATATTCACCGAAACATCACTACTCTATCATGTGTGCTGCCTATTTTTGTCAAACTGCATGTATGTTCTGTTCTCGGTACAGCTAGTATTTAATATTTAGTGTTAAAATAAAAATTTTGGAAACTCGTTTGGGGACCCCCTCAAGCGGGGATCCGGGGGGACGTTCAAATTTGGACCCCCATCCCCCACCCTAGTTACGCCACTGGAAGTTTGGTTAATTGGACTAACGGATTCTTGTCTGCCCAGCGATGTCTTACTAACCTTGAGTCATGCTATGAAGATGGTTTTCTATAATCGCAAGGTACTGAAGAAGACAATATCCGAAAGCATTAAGGTAACTGTTAACGATCTTCAAAAAAGAAAAGCAGTCTAAGAGAATCAATGAGTAGTTCAAGACGAAAGAAGGCTGTTGTTACTACTTGGTCTACAAACAACAGCGAAAGTGAGGATGAAGGTAAAGATGACGACGATTTTGAAATTGAGATTCCTGTTTACTAAAAGAAGCTTCTGTCAGAGGGTTCGATGCCTGACGAAGAAATTTGAAATCAGAATTTCAATTTAGAAGTAAATGCCCATTGGTCATTCACTGGGACGGAAAGATAATGGAGGAAACTACAGATTATCCAGAGCTGCAGTCACACGTAGACAGATTAGTTGTAGTTTTAACTGGGAAAGAAGTTGAGAAGATTTTAAGTTTAGCTAAAATACCAACCGTGCTGGTAAGGCACATGCCAATGCAACAATACAGCTGTTAGGACTATGGGGGGTATCTGATGAGATTATTGGTATGTATTTTGACACAGCATTCGTCAACACTGGTGTTACTAAGGGGACATGTAAATTGTTGCAAGAGGAGCTGATACATTTTGCCTGCCGACATCATGTGCATGAACTGATAATTGGAGTTGTTTTTTCTCTATGGCTCCACAAACTGCCCTAACATTCCACTGTTCAAACGTTTTAAACGATTTCGACCTAAAGTTGAACAGCAGCATTATTGTCCGCTAGAGGATTCGAGACTAGATGATCCGTATATGGTGGAACACAAACACAGTGTTGTGTCATTCCTGCAAGACAGTCTGTCAAGTGCCTCAAGTTACATACCACGTAAAGTTTACAGAGGAATGATCAAAACCTGATTGTTGGTATTTGGTTGGCGTCAGTGTAAGCAACCAACTATACCACTTTCATGCGCTAGGCGCTTACAATGTGGCTCGCTGGATGGCGATTTTGATATACTGCTTCAAAATCTACTTGTTTAGAAATCAGTTCTAGCTCACACCTTCAGATGTAAAGATTTTGCAAGAATTATACTTGTTTGCCACTCACATTTACGTCAAAGCTTAGATCTCACGTCCTGTGAGTCGTGATGCTCCGTTTAACGATCTATTGTTATTCAAGCAGATCTCACGAAATTCATATACAAAAGACATAGCTCCCTCTCCTACCAGAGATTCCTTTACTACGGTACTATAAACTTCAGTCTCGATGAGCGACCTCTAAATGTAATTCAATTTCAATAAAATTTGGCATGAAAGTATAGGAATATGACAGGAGAAAAATTAACAACAATGCAATATTAAATTGGAATTTTTTTGTTTTTAACCACCATAACACTGGGGTCGGCAACCGTTTGAGATGGAAGAGCCAAAAGTTATAATTTACAATTTTCTCAGTTTTTAAAGAGCCACAAAAATTGTTGTTTCGATAGTATGGTATTTGATTAGGATTAGGTATATACATTTGAATTTTGATAAATGGCTTTAAATAAGAATTAATATTTATACATATAAAAAAAATAAACTATAAATTAATGATTTTAATAGATCGCTATAAAAGTTACATCAATGGGAGCATTGGCCTTGCATGCTTTTTTGAAAGTTTGATTATTTGATTATTTTCAGTTTCAAGTACGCCTCTATATCTTTATTTGTTAGTTGGCTTCTTACTTGACATTGTATTATATTCATACAAGAGACCCTTGCTTACACGAATATGTTGACCCAAAAGTCTTCAGCACTCCAAATGCCTACTTCTTCACTTCACCGTAGCACTGTGGAAGACTCTTCCATGCGTTAAATATGAGGTCTTAACTCGCGGTACTTCTGTTAGATCTGTCCACTTGTGCAGAGCAACATGCTAGCTTTTCTGGACCTCCTACTATCTAACTTGCTCTTAAGTTATGTTGTATTTGAAGAAAACCTGCAGCAATTCCAAATGGCTCAATGTTGATCTCATTTGTATTGAGAGGATTTAATATGAACGCCAGAGTACTTGCATTTCTTTTGAATGGCTCAAATATCTCAGTGGATCAATACTTCATTTTGTTTCTAGTCATACTAAAGTAATTCGTGTCAATAGTTTGTTTAAAATAGCAAGGCACTTTCAGTATAATTTATATTCTTTGATGCTTTATGCGATGATATAGTTTTGTTGAATTCCTTAACTATCTCGATAAAGTGAATCCAAATATGGTTACTGGACTTACCAGTCTTCTGCAACACTAACTGCCTTGGATTTTCGAAATGATTTAATTTACTGTTCAACAGGTCTTCGAGAAAAATAAATAATTTATTTTCGAAATTAAACATTTCTTCAAGCAAGACATAGGTTGGGTTTCCTTTTCCTTGCAGTTTTACATTTAGCTCAAATAGTTTCTTTGTGATATCCTCCATGAAGTTGAACTTTTGCAGCCATTTGTCTTCTTCCAATTCAGGATGGACAATGTCTTTTCCATTTAGAATTTTTTTTTATTTTACTCAGGCAAGAAGCAAAATGTTATCCCTGGAAAGCCATCGGACTTTGTGGAAGGCATCAATTCGACATCGAAAGAGCCGCATGTGGCTCGCGAGCTGCAGGTTTGCCGACCCCTGTCCTAACACACCACACATACAACATACACACACCATGCACACACCACTCATACACCATACTCACACCACACACACTATACATACAACACACACACCACACACACATACCACTCATACACCATACGCACAGGACGGATACACACACCACTCATACACCATACACACACCACACACACCTTAAATACACCACACACACACACACTTATAAAAAAAACAATTTAACAATAAACGAAATGTACAATTCATTTATAATTTCTGACAAAAAGTTTGAAAAGAGATAACAATCATTATAATATATGAGTTTAATTAAATTGTTTATGTTGAGAAGATAGATCATCCTAATTTGGTTCTCTAGTTTGTCATTTTATTCCTAAATGTAATTCCACAGTCACAAGCTTTTTTATTTAATGTCTACAAATGTTGAAAAAGCAACTTTACATAGACATGAAGTTGAAAAAGACAAGATATAATTCAGGACTTTTTCATTTAAAAACTGAATACACATGATGAATTTGCAACCAGAATGATGTTCAAGTACACTCCTTATCTTTACTTCTCAAGACTCCGTCTGAAGCTAATTCCAAAAATCGCTCTTCCTCCCCATTTTGTTTAAAGCAGGGAAAAGTTACTCAAGTATTTACTAAATGCTGTGAAATAAATTTCAGAAAATCAGCAAATATTTTACCAATTGAACTTGTTTTAAACTCATGAAGATGGGAAAATTAGTCCACTTCACCATAACTCTCTTTGCCACGAATTCAATTTTACTACTATAGCGTTCATATACATCATTATAAAAAATGAAATTTCTTTTCCTTTATTAATTGAGACAATTTAAATCAGAATATATTTACTAAGTATGCCAGTTTACAGAGTCATTTTATGTCATGTCTCGACTCAAAAAAAACTTGAAATTCATGTCAGTTCAAATAATTGGTTTTGATTTTTTCCCTTAAGATCACAAAAGAATATCGGTATGAAAAAAAAACACTACTGAGCATGATTACTTCAATTTCTTCACACATTTGCAGTTAATGATTTTTACATTTTCAACCTGAACTTTCCGTAGATCAGCAGGCATCTTACTTTTCAAATCCTCTCTCTGTTTACAAAAGTGTGTGGATATGACATTAGCATCGCAATTCTCAATTATTACATCATAACTTATTCCAACAAATTTATTCCAATTTTTTTCCTTGCATAAATGTAATCTTGACACTAAAATTATCTTTATCCTGTTATATGACCTGACAGAGAATGGCAAAATAAAAAGTTGTCATGAATCTGTTTTTATCATTTTCGTATCTAACAAACATCATAAGTTTGAAAATTCGTAATATCATTTGAACTGTCCCGGGGTCGAAGTGTCGCAGAATAGAACTGTCCGGGTTGAAAAGTCGAAGGACCAATATTAATACCATAAAGCGTCTCTCATTGACAACATGCGTGGCCACTACTGACTGATATAAGTGTATTTAAAGCAGCTGTTTTTAATGGGGGGGGGGGGGGGAAATAAACTTTACTATTTTTAAAATTGTACAAGTGATTTTTAAAGATTTTTTTCAAACTTTTTAAACACAAATTCAAATTTACTAGAACATTGTAATTTGAGTTCAAGAACAAACCAAGACTTAACACTATGCTGCTATTCATTGAACAAAACAAGACATTATATTATGCTGCTATTATTGAACAAACGGAGACATTACATTATGCTGCTATTAGTTGAACAAACCAAGACATTACATTATGCTGCTATTGGTTGAACAAACCAAGACATTATATTATGCTGCTATTGGTTGAACAAACCAAGACATTATATTATGCTGCTTATTTTCCCTTCTCCCGTGTCAATATATATCAAACTTGTTCACACCCTTTTCCCATTTTGTTGACGTATTAAGTGGACGACCCTTAGGGCTTGAGCTATTTAGCACTACTAATACCACTTTTGAACCTGTAAATAAATTGCAGGAAAATAAATGTTAGCCACGTAATAATTGTGTCCCTAGTCCCACTTCCTGTGTATTTACCTATGAGCACATAGCTAAACTCAGCTAAATAAAAAAAAAAGCATTAGCGGAAAAATTAACCACAACATTTGGACAAAATACGTTAAGTTATTACATGACGAAAACCTTTAATAAACACTGCGTTAGACAAATATTCTGTCGATTTTACACCAAATTATACTGATTAAGAGAAAATAAACGACTAATAATAAATGCGTATTGGACCCGCCATGTTTATCTACACTATTTAAAGATTTAGCTCAATGGATAGTAGACCTTCATCCCATTACTCCATAAAGAATATGCCTACTGATGACGTCATTATGTTTCATTATTTTAATATAGTGCCTGTGAAAATTAAGGAAGAGAAATAATCAAAATTTGTTTATACTAGTCGACCCGCGGCGTAGCATACGCCGCATAGAAAGTGGGAAAGATGCTTACACAATCTTCGATACTGACACAATCTTTGATACGGACACAATGACAAATCGAAATATGTTTTCTCTAAAGCGAAATTTATTTTGAAACATTTTAAACATCTATAGCCGACCCACTGCTTAGCATACCCCGCTATTTGGTGACGGGTGAAAACTTACTGAAAGACACAGTTGTCCTAATGGGGTGGGTTTGGGCAAACGACTGTGAGTGAATGAAAATAAGGAACTCTGGAGAGAGCAACATACAAATGCCCATAACTGAAAACAGTTTTTGGAAGATACAGGCATATATTTTTGAACGTTTGGCCCTGTGCTTTATTAATTGTCATGGCAAAGGCTAATCTGACAAGGAATTGTCTGCGCGTAAAGGTAAAAGACATATATGAATCTGATGGAGTCAGGGATATCCAGGGGATAAGGACAGTTTGTGAGGTAGAAGCTGTGATAGTTTTACACTCCAGTACGTTGCGGTGAATGCTGGTAACAGTCAGTCTAGTGCCATTACAGAGACCTCTTGCTGGCATGAGGTTTCTAAGAACCATGACGACTGAACCAATTTTAATTTTGAGTTTATGCGGATGCATGCCAGTAGGTGTAAGACTGTTAAGAAATTCTTCGGGGAATGAAAGTTGATCAGCGGGATCGTCTGTGACGATGGAGTCAACGCTGGTGAAAGTTACTTCGTCGGTTGGGATACGTTTCAATACTTGTTCTTTCATGTGAAGGGAGTCTTCGTTCGTGACACTTAATATAGCTCGCGTACTGAGTTGTTCCGAAGTGACAGTTAAGAAGTCGAGGTCGCCATATAGATGTTGAACGGGATCTGAATGAACAGGAAAACAATGTGAAGGTCATGTTACATGTGATTCATTTGTCCCGTCTCCAACATCGAGAAGCCATTATGCGAAATGTTGTTCGTCAGGAACAGCTCTCATATTTGTCGTCAGTGTAAGTACATGCATGTGACGCCACAAAGGTTGCTTGTTAATGCAACTGGCGAGAGTGAGTGCTCGGGAGCCACGCAGAATGACGGGGAGTATTTGTCGGAAATCTCCACCAATAGTTCTTTTTTCCCTCCAAAATGGTTCGTGGCAAATGTGAGTTCTCGTAACAACCTGTGAACTGCCTGGAAGGCGTATGCATGTGTCATTGGCGCTGCGTCCCATATAATCAATTTGGATTGCAGAATATGTTGCGCGTGTTGCAAGACAGGTTTGATATTACATGTGGAGGTAGTAGTAAGCTTCAACGGTATTTTAAACACCGAATGTGCAGTACGTTTACCCGGTAACAATGTTGCTGTTATTCCTGTAGATGCAACGGTTATAGGAGAGTTCAAACCAAGCTAAGAGCATGTTGCTTTTGTTGGCCTGTCTTTGTAGCGCTCGTTCTTCGTGACTCTCATGAAAGAAGACGACTTGTTGTTCTGGCAAATGAACTGGTAATCTTGTAATAACGTTGTAATAACAGATGGCATCAGAAGGTCATCACGTCTGTTTGTGTCAGGAAAAAGAACTTCGTAATGACCATGATCCAAAGGACCGCTAAATACCAGGGATATGGAGAGACGTTGACCCGGATTGTAAACTCCAGGAGGGTCATGTGGACGTTATCGGAAGTGAATAGTGATATTAGCAGGAAGTATTTGAGATTGCCACAATTTAAGCCTCGCCACCATAAACGCCGGAAGTATTCATGTATGCAGCGTATTGTCGAGCAGAGTGTATGGCTGTGCTTCCGAGTATAAGAACAACGGACAGGGCGCGCCATAGTTATCCCAATGTTCGCAAATAAAGCTTACAGCCATCTTGCCAAGTTCGAGAACAACAGTTTCGTCGATGACGGGTGTTGTATCGTGCCTTTGTGCTGCAAAATGGCTTACAGCCGCCGACCTCGCTCCATGTACTACCTAACTCAACACAACATTTTAGAGAAAACTTTACTAAACAAAAGCGGTAAGTTAACTCAAGATCCAGACAACCAAATAACGTGAAATTTGGTACACGTACACAAAATTACATGGGAAAGGTTCTTATACAGGTTTCGTTCCATCTCAATGGGTACTTTAATTGTAATTAATTATTTTGGTAATCTATATCTGGACCCCGGAAAAAAATAATAAGCTGGAATTGTAGCCACTGCGTTGATATGTATTTCAAATGTTATGTATTCAAATTGTATCAATGCCCTGTATTCGCGCACCTAGTGAATGTGTCATTGAACGGACAGAGAAGAAAAGGTCAGGGACGGAAAAAAAAATAAAGAGTTTTTTTTTTCATGCTCCCTGATTTGTACAGTTTGAGGAAGGCAAAGGAATGAAGATATATATATATATATATATATATATATATATATATATATATATATATATATATATATGTATATATATATATATGTATATATATATATATATATATATGTATATATATATAAATATATATATAGAGAGAGAGAGGGAGGGAGGGAGAGAGATAGAGAGAGTGCGAGAGAGAGGGAGGGAGAGAGATAAAGAGAGAGGGGGCAGGGAGGGAGGGAGGAAGGGGGAGGGAGGGAGGGGAAGAGAGAGAGTAAGAGAGGGAGATTGGAGGAGGGAGGGAGAGAGAGAAAGGGAGAGGGAATAGAAAAGGAGGGAGGGAGAGAGGGGGTAAAGAGGGAGCCAAGAAGAATAAATATACAATTAGACGAGCATCTTTATATATATAGTATGAGATATATACAGGGAAAAAATACACAATTATCTTCCCTTGCCCCCCCCCCCGTGTCGGTGTCGGTGGATTTAAGAAAACAGACACAGGTGTCGGTGTCGGCGGATTTTAGAAAACCGACACCGGTGTCGGTGTCGGCAAATATTTTGGCCGACACCCCTCCCCTGTTATAAAGCATGGTACGTGGCGACTTTCTTTCGGTTGATGAAATAAAAGCTAACGACATGGGGAAGTTTGTACGTCGAATAAAAATCTGATTAAGACTGATGCCTAGCGCCCGTCCTTAAATCCGCTTAAGGAAGGGTGTGAGATGGGTTCCAGTTTTTGTTATAAATCGATATTTAGGGAAGGTGACTAGTTGATTGCAAAGGTTATAGTAATATATGAATTCTACACATCATCTGCACCGATGGCCCGTTAGGGCTAAGGGAACTTAACAGATTATTAATATTATACTTATAGTTATGAATCTTGTAGTTTGCTATTTAACGTTATAAGCTTGCTGACAGGTAGAGTCTAAAAATGTGTTGACTTAATAGACAACCTTTTATCTTCATGTGGGTGGGTGTGATCAGCCAGGCTCCTGTTGGTAGAGATTATCAGGGGCCCAAGATTTGATGATGGGACCTTCCAGTTGCCAGTTGTCACTATCGTTTATTGTATGCCAGTTGTCACTGTCGTTTATTGTATGCCAATTTTTTTTCAAAATCCATAATTCTAACACATCCTGACCCCAGACCCTGAAGAATCTACATAAATATTTTCCGTCTCAAGTCTTTCTGCCAAGATAGAAAGTAAGAATACTTTTGTTTCCTGTTTAAAATATGTATCAAGGCTACTTGCCTGCTTCTCGAATCGATAAATGTTTTCAAAAAATCTACCGTTTGTAATAGTTTCTGTGGTTTTAAATACAAGACGTAAAATTCTAAAGTATTTAAAAGTAATAATTAGGGCTGCAGATTAAAGTGCATTAACGTGCGATTAACGTGTCAATAAAAATTTGCGATTAAATTTTTAACGTCACACCTAAGTGCGTTAATTTGACCAAAATACTGAAAGTTAAGAGTAGCGCAACATCGATAAATAACCGAATTTCATTCTACAACTTGAAGTTAAGGTCCGTTCACTTACTAGGTAGCTATTCCCACCTCCTAACGGTCACAATTCACACACACACCCTCACCCCCAGGTATGTGGACAAAGGCCCAACTTGTAATATAAAATGAAGAGGTTTTTTGTAGGGCTGTTGATTTAATGCAATTATCGCGTAATTAATGCGTTAAAAATTATGTATTTACATTTTTAACGCAAACACCTAATTGCATTAAATTGTACCCAAAAGCTGTTATTTCAGTGTTGCAGTAAAAAGCCTGAAAAAAAAATCAGAAAATAACCCAATTCTATAAACAGAAATAGATGACACAAGATTAAAAAAAAAGCAAGAAAAAATTCCCTAAACTCTCACTTTACAAAAAGTCATAGCAGCTATATGACCTTGAAACAATAGAATTGTCATTCCTTAATTTTAATTTATGACCCTCAATGATACAATTAGTGATATATATGAAATTTTACTAAATGTTAGTTAACAGTTTATAAGGCAGTACATGCAGTAAGTAAATAAGAATTATATATATATATATATATATATATATGTATGATGAGCATGTGAATTGAAATACAACAATTATATATGCATGATTGTTACATTCTTAGAGTTTTTTGTATGAAATCTAAGCCATGCCTTTATCGCCCCTATGCTTGCACGTGATGGGTGTGGCCTATACTGGTCGCTTCCTCTGCGCACACACGAAGCGCGAGATTGAAGCAATACAGATACGAGATCGTGCGCTACGGGCACGCGGGCCTCATACTGATTAGGTAGAATTCGGCAGACCAGGAGTATGTAGACGCTTGGACGGTTCCCTTAAGGCAGGGATGTCATATATGATGGATACTTCATGTCTCACTGGTTTGACAAGCTCAGTCCTGAGTTCTTTTTTAGAACTACCAGCCACAGGTCTGTCTTTCTGTATTGTAGATGTTTAATATATTATTATTACTCCCCCAACTTAAAGTCAGGTACCCAGCTTTAAATGGGTACCTGACTTTAAGTTAAAGCTGGGTGGACTTGGGGACTATCACCAGGACCTGAAAAAATCCTAAGGTTCTCACTGAGATTCGAACCCGGGACCCTCCGGTCGACAGTCGAGCGCTCTACACCGCACGACCACCCGTCCCCTAGACATGATGAGTGGTGAATTCAAAAACATATGAACATGTTTTATGTATTGTTAGCTGTAAAATTTAGGTGCGAGAATGGTGCCTGGGGGGGGGGGGCACACAAAATGTGTTCTTAAGGGCATCTATGCGACTTAAAGACCGGCACTGCATGTACTACTGACTTTCTAATAGTACTAGATTGGAATGTCGGCAGTAAATTCTATCTAAAAATAATAAGAGGGATAGAACAGTTCAACTGTATAGAAAGAACATGTACAATATATTTTGTTCATTTGACAGTGTTGTTGAATTTTCTGCAAAAAAAATTAATTATAACAGTTATAAAAATATCGTTTACTTTTATAATAATTATATTTGACAAATGTTTTTCTATTTTGTTTAGTCAGTGACCTACTCGACTAAAGATCAGCGATGAATCAAGAACTGTATATCTGTTGCTGTGGCTTAACATTCAGTTTAATTTGTACGTTAATTGTAGGTGAGTATAGTCTATATTACATAAACATTATTTCGTAACATCTATGTTGTTGGTGAGTATAACGTATATTTAGGGCCGGTTAAACCACTGAGTGAACTAGGTGGCCAGCACAATTCTCGTCGCAACACTAAAACGAAACATAAATATTTAAAAAAAAATAATGACCTGCCTTCAGGGCCGTTTTAAGGTATGGATTCACCAAGACGAAATTCCGGTATCTAAGGGCATTGCGAATTCCGTCTCTGTTTCGCTGCAATGATATTCTAATGAGAACATGTACACCGGTCAGAAATTCCGCTGCGGAACAGCGAAAGTTTTCAGTTTCGCTGCTTGCAGAGTTTTTTCCGGAGAGCTACATTTCCCGTCATGATAAACAAACAAAATGGCTGCTTAGAAACGTCGATTCGAATAGTTAAAATGATTCACATTAGTGTATATTCATTAAAAACAACAACAACAAAGTGAATTTTGACAGAAAAACATGAATTACTATAAGTTTTGGCCGGCAAGTCTTTGTATATGAATTTCTGAAAGGAAAATATACATCGTCTATCTACATATTCTACGAATGAAATTTCTTTCGATCGAAGCGCTGTCTGAAAACATAAATGCTATTAAATAAATGTTTGGCTGATCATGAAAACGAAAAATAAATAAACGGCTACCGATCGAATAAAAAGTTAAAAAAAAAAAAACAACAGTTTTCCATTTCCAGCTAGACAATTTATTTGTAATAATAACAAAAAGGCACACGGGATGCAGTATTTTCTGCTTTTCAAAGTATCGTTTTTTTTTTTCACTAGCAGGGAAAAGTGCGAAGTAATCATTAAAAAATCTTGTTTCCGGTGAGTTGTTTCGGCGCTCACCGTTTCGTCCCGGTGGATCTACAAGAGTTTCGCTAAGTTGAAACTTCCACGCTGAAGGTTCCGCGCGTAAGTGTTTCGTGTTGGTGGATCCAAGGTCATCGTAGCCCTCAGGCACTTTCAAAATCGTAGGCCTTCCCTGACTTCATTTTTTAATATTTTTCAAGAATGCAACCGCACTTCTTTGCGATTTGAAAGCTAAATAAACTTTCAGCATTGTTAATTATTCTATGCAGACTCTATGAGCAGAGACACTGATTGCATTACTGGTAAAACTAGTAATACTAGTGATAATGACCATTCATTTTACTTCTTCGACCAAACGTACACCAGCAATCCCGCAATACCAGAAATAATGTTGCCGGACTGTGCTGAAAAAAGTGAAACAACCGAAACAAGTGTTACAAAGAAAAGGTATCTGCAAATTCTGTTATGGGTCATGCTGAAGCTGCTGTGAATGATTCGCCTACAGCAGTAATGCTAAAATACTGGCCCGCGGGCCAAATTTGGCCCTTTATGATATTTTTTGGCCCCCACAAGTTAAAAAAAAAAACATCTCATTACATACATATATAAAAATTATATTTTTGGCCCTCCAAATGTTTTTGGCAGACAATAATGGCCCACAGAAAAAAAGGTTTAGCATCACTGGCCTACAGACTCAGACTGTACATTAGGTTCAGTAGGGGATGCCGGTTTGAAGCATGAGCTGCATGACAAAGAATGCAGTTATTCAAGTGATCCAGCTTATTGTGAAATAACTGCACATTTAAAAGTTATTATGCTGAACATTTTTCTTCACAAAATTTGGAGTCAGCTGTTACATTAAAGGGAGACAATTTGTTGACGAGGTTAGATATGCACGTTAAAAAATGGTGAACTTGTCACGCGAGACTGGCTTCTCAATTCTCCTTCAAAGTAAAGTGTTTTTTTTTTACTACAACACGGTTTTGCAAATCAGTTTATCAATGGTTTTGATGACTGGAAAAACGCCATCGCAATGATTACAACACATGAGAAGTCGAAGGACCACATTGCTGCTCTGTTAAGGATGTTAGAATGTCAACAGAATTTAGAATTGACGAAAAACTGCAAAAGGAGAATCAAAAATTATTCAAATACTGGACTGGTATTATCAAGAGAATAGCTGCTGTGATAAGATTTCTTGCTGAAAGAGGATAGCTTTTTCGCGGTGACATAACTTTTATAACAATGGAAATTACCTTGGTTGCATTGACCTTTTAGCTGAATTTGACGCTACTAGAGCTTTTTATGCCAATTTTAAGGAAATTCGATAAGCATTGTCTGATTTTGGTACAAGCGAACGTCAACCACCAGCATCTGTAGGCCTACATAAAGCCAAATCACTCATTAAGAAGTCGGACCATTTCGAGACAGCGTTTATGTGTGATTTGGAAAGACTTGGTCCAAATAATTGATATTGTCGACAAAGCTCTACAGAAGCCTGGAATTGGGTTAACGACCATCATCAACTTTATGACAGCCTTGTTCCTAACTTTCATGATACACGCGATAACTTTGAAATGTACGAAGGTTTAGCAAAAGAGCTCTCACAAACGGACTATAAAGAATGTACAGAACACAAACGACAGCGACACCGATTTCATGATGAAGTTGTGGATGATAATGATCCGGTTTTAGGTATGAGTCTTAGTGAAAAATTCCGTACTCAGTCTTTTTATGTTATCATAGATAGACTTATTACTGAGATGGGAAAACGGCGAGCAGCCTACACGACACTACATGAAAGGTTCAACTGATCAAACAGTTTCAAAAGCCAAGTCACTAATAGAGATGTATCTATCTTTCATTTTTTGGAACAAGCGATGAAGGGGAACGTCCCTTTTCTAAACTCTAATTGATAAAAACGTATCTTTGGTCAACGATGGGACAAACACGACTATCCTTCCTAGCATCACTTTCAAGTGAAAAGGATTTGATGAGCCGAAAAGTTAACATACTGTAATTTACAGATCTACATCAGTGCACCTTGACTTGCTCAGGTACTCATCTCACACGGTTATATATAGTTACTTAAATACATACATTATTAAATTTTACTGGCATTCTGAACTTGTTTTCATTTTATATTTTGGCTTTCGTAGGCCCTTGAAAAGTTCGTAGGCCCTAGGCACAGTGCCTACTGTGCCTAGTAATAAGACTGGGATATAGTGGTCTATGACTGAATGCTTAGAAGACCTAGACTTTGCTGATGACATATGTCTATTAACTCAGAAACTAGAGCTGCTGTTCGATTAAAAAAATTGATCGAAATTAACGCATGATTAAAATTTTTATCGCAAATTAACGCACATTTTAATCGACAAAATATGATACATTTGTTTGTATTCAAACTAGTCATAATATCATAGCATAAAATTAACATAATAAACAAGTCAGATTAATTTACGAAAGAAGTATAATTATTTGTAACAGATTTATTAAGCATTAGCATATATGTTTATTGAATTAGTTATTGGGACCAGTTTATTGGCATGTATCAATCACGTCAAGTGATACGAATTGTTTTCTTTTTATTCAACAACAATGCCAAACATATGTTTTTCTCGTACCGTAGTTTCTGAACTAATGACGTATGTCATCCTTCCCTGTCATATTTTGCTACACTTCGCCCCACGTTAATCTTGTTTACCCTACCCTTCACTATCGTAATACCCCGTCCACTTCGCATCGGACCCATCCCAAAAAAAAATACACACGTCATTTATATCTCAAATGTGCCTTTTCCTTCATAAAATAATAGTATAGCCAGAAAGTACTCGCTCCCTTATTATTAACGCGGTTTTTTTATACCCCCCCTATTCCCAACCCAGTTACATTTATTTAATCTCCTCTGATCTGGTTATAGAATTGGGTTATTTACTGATTTTTTAAATTTTTTCTGCAACTCTGAAATAACAGCATTTGGGTAAAATTTAATGCAATTAGGTGTTTGTGTTAAAAAATGTAATCGCATATTTTTAACGCATTAATTACGCTTTAATTGCAGTAAATCAACAACCCTATATAAAATTTAACTCAGTGTCACAATAATTCTGAAAAATATAGCCACTGTCTCGGGTACAGATGTACTATTAGTTCAGCTGTTGCAGACGTGACCAGCAAGATGCTATACTATCAAAATAAGATACAAAATTATTCGCAAAAAAAATGATGATACAAAATTTCTAAATTTCTAGCATCTCGTTATTTTGATCTAGTTATAAACGGGTTCATTATACCTTCAACAATACACTATAGTACCTCAACCAATACACTACAGTATATAATGTAAACTAGTGAATGTAAGTTTTCTCTTTTTACATCGACAGGTAAGGGAGCAGGAGGTTTACTTGTCAAAGGGCTAAATAGCCAAAACATCTTCATTATATATTACAAGTTGGGCTTCAGTTGACATACCTGGGGGTGAGGGTGTGTGCGAATTACAGCAGGCTGAGGGTGGTAGATCTACTTAATAAGTGAACGGACATTAAACTTTAAATTGAGTGAAATTCTGTTATTTATCGATTTGGTTAATATTCCGTATTTGGTCAAATTAACGCATTTAAGTGTTGCGTTAAAAATTTTTATCGCAAATTTTTTTGACGCGTTAATCGCAAATTAACTCAGTTTAATCAGCAGCCCTATCAGAAACATCAGCATATGCAGCTAAAAACGAATAAATTAACACACGAAGCTGCTAAAACTGGGCTACACATAAATTAAGTCAAAAAAGAAGTCATGGCCTTAATTAGAAAAAGCCAGGCACCTATCACCCTTGGCGATGGGCATTTAAGAGTAGACCACTTTACCTACCTCGGTAGCATTGTTTCAGCTACAGGCAGAAACAATAGAAAATACTGAATGATTTGATATGAGCAATAATGGATGTACAAATATAAGGAGAAATGTGGATGGGACGACATAGAAATATTGAAAGCTATCCTAGATCAGAGATGTCAACAGATAATTGGTTTAACAAAAGAGCCAAAGGATTTAAAAGAAACTGTAAGTTTAAGAGGCCAGATTTCATGGTTGTTAACAATACTCTAAAATTGTATTGTCAATACCAAGTGAAAGTTTTTCAAGTTTTTATAGAACTGATAGATCTATCAAAAAAGATAAAGTGTTCTGTCGTTCATTGAAACATTGAACAAATAGTTGATAGACAGAAAGTAAATGATTGAAAGAATCCTACTGTCACATTCTGTGTGATTTGGTTGTAATGAAATCAAGTTCAAGCCTTGACCTACGTCATCGACTCAGGGGGGAAATAACAAAATAGGATAGACAAAGGCTTTGTCTTCCCAGGTGTTCACACTGTGGTCAGTCTGTCTAGCACCCACTTATCACTGACTGTCACCTGGGAAGAGAATGTCTATATGGGGAGATAATCTGTGCCCTTGACATTCAGGCGAGGGAGGGGTGTCCCTCTATCGTCCCACGCTTGGTTGGGACTGACCACGCGCGATGTGGGTGGGGCCGACACGGCTCGCTGCCCATTGGTCAGCGGAAGTCTAGGTGCGGATTAATCGCGAGATGTGAGCCATTTTTGTGCGGCTCGAGACTTCGTAGGTTTTTTAGTCAGTCAGCGTTAGTTAGTCGACAGAGAAGGTCCACGGGGGGCCCGGGGTGCGGTAAACCAGTCTAGGCTGGTTTCAACCGGCCCAGACTGAGTTCTTGTGAGAACTACCCACCTCATGTAATTCTGTTTAACATACTTGATTTAATGTATTATTGTTTTGTGGTAGCCGATTAAGCTACTGCCCTTTTGAGGGCACGCTGATGTCCATTCCTTTGGATGTAAATAAATATGTGTTGTAATTATTTTACATTTGAGTTTGTGCTCAATTTCTCGTTGTGTTGTGCGTCCTGTGTAACCACGTGGCTGGGACAAATATACATTCTGGCCAGAACTCAGTAGGTGATCATGCCTTTAGACAACGACCGCAGGGACCCCGCAAGGGGACCTTGACATTCTGGATGGGTCGTCTTTGGGATCTTCACCATTTTCTGAGTAATCAGACGGGGCCAATCACCTTACTGAGTTCACGGCCAAGGGGGCTCACCCAGCCAGTCAGTTTCCAGGACGGCACAGCCAACAGTGGGTGACACGCTAAGTCACCAAGTTGAAAAGGTGACTCGATGAGTCACTGAGTCCGATGTGGTTCACATAATTACAAATTCACCCCACTGGCGATATGAAAATTCACCACGTGGCGAATATGGATGGCACGCTGTCATCAAGTTGAAAGGTGACTCGATGAGTTACTGAGTCCGATATGATTCGCATAATCACAGGTGTAGCCGCACTGGTGATAGGAAAATTCACCACGTGGCGAAAATGGTAAACGATGGCGGTACGCTTAGCCGCCCACAACAATGTGTACGTCTTCCCTCCGACCAGAGATCAATCAACCAGAAGAGAAAGGAACCTCCACCAACCGAAGTTAGACAAGAGTTTCAAATTCATGAAAGATTTTTTTATATAGACTCTTAGTCTAAGTTGTGTGGTGAGAATGTGATTCTGAGTTGTTTTTCATTCATAAAATGGAGGACTGGAAGCGTCGAGGTAGGCCAGCTATATTTTTTTAGTCTTTTCTTACTGAACCTTTGTGAGCTGCCTAATTTATTTATTTTTTTTGAGTAACGTATTTCCTTTTCTTTTCGTTTGAGTTTTAGTGTAGCCCATTTTAACGTGCGGTAAAAATCAAAGTTTGTATTGGTTTAAATTTGATACGCATTTAATAAGCTCGTTATAAGTTTCAAACATAGGAAGGTAACAAATTATATTTTAGTTACACGTGGTTAAATGCTAATGGCGTCATGAACCATATAGATCAACAATCTTGGGGTTGTGTAAAATATTTCTTGCACGTGTTAAAAGGGATATAGTCGTTTTAGTCGGGAAAGAGTAAGGATTGGGGCTCACATAGAGAAGGGGTCGGGGGCCTTAGTTGTTGTTAGTAGGCCACGTTAGCACCATTTGTAGATAATGGGAGGGCCAATGGCAGTTTAATGTTGTAGGGTGTGCGGTAAGGTACCGGCCATGCAGTTTAATGGTGCAAGGCGTCTCACTGCCGTGTACATGCGGCAGGAGATGGGTCTTTTAGGCGCCATTGTTGTTCATGCCTGGTTCATTGTAACCGGTGAACGGTAATGTATTTTGATTGTGTAAGGCACCATTTTGTTGGTTGTCCATGCTAGGTTTTAGAGAACCGGTCGACGTGAAAATATTTTGATTGAATGTTTATGCTTTTATGCATTATATTTTTTTCTTTTACTTTGGTTGGTGTAATCATTTTGAACTGATTAGAGTACTATCCTTTTGATTTTTGTGTACATTCATTTTGATTTTGGGTACAGTCATTTTTATTTTGTGTAGATTTCTTCTAATTTTGTGTACATTCCATTTTTTTATTTTGTGTGAGGGCCGAGTCATTGTCGCCTGTTAGTGGGGTGCCTCATTTGTTGTCAAGGGGTGCCACATTAGAACCATTCAAAGATTGGGTGGGCCCAGGACTATATAATATGTTGTTGATGCCATGCCACCTACCTCGTGTTACATGTCCCTTTAGTTAGTTAAGGTCCAGCTGCTCTTTGGATACACGAGGGTTGGGCGTGAGACTAGAGGAGCCCAGGGGGCCCTCGAAACCGCGCAGCAAACGCCTCGTCCGGTGCGACCGGCGCAGAGTTCCCCAAATGATTGAGTGGACCGGGTTTGATGTGTAGGGAAGTAAGGTTGTATAGAGGCGCGGCATACTCATTCCTTGTGCACGCTAAGAGGTTGTGCGCTACGGGCAGGCGGGCCTCATATTGAACAGGTGGACGCCGCGGTGGATGCATGAATTCATCCTGACGGGTCCCTTTAGTGAATGAGTTGCTG
>JAGDYQ010000118.1:0-52565 GCA_021962125.1 Bulinus truncatus
GTGGTAGAGAGAAAGATAAGAAAGTTATCTCCAGCATCGAAAATGAGGCCCCGCCCCCCCTGTACAGCTATTTGAAGCCCCGCCCCCCTATACAGCTATTTGAGGCCCCGCCCCCCTGTGCAGCTTTGCGATCTTTTTTTAAAAAAAATCAAATCTCATTTTATAGTTCGTCGCCACATAAAGTAATTTTTAGCCACATTCTAGATAGCCACATTCTAGATAGCCACATTCTAGATAGCCACATTCTAGATCAAATCAAAACTTGACCACACACTGGCCCTGCCATTCCCAGCCGCGGATTATAGACCTGGACATGCGCGGGTCAGAGATTTGTTTTTTGATGCAGGTCACTTCCTGTGCGTGGCGAGTGAATGTTTAAACATCGTCTTAGTTGGGTGACGTCACATCCGGTGTAGGCTTTGACCAGGAGCGGAAGTCTGAGATCAGTTGTTATGTCATTGCAGGCCCCTAGGACATGGTGTTCGGACAATCTATTAATCCGGGGCATACGATGCTCAAGGCGGGGGGGGGGAGGGGGAGGGAGGGTATTAACATGGGCGCATACCCTTAACCGACGTGGTGGTTGGGGGGGGGGACGAAAGAACCCATCATCAGACATATTTCTCCACAGTTGCCTCCCCTGTTTTAGATCGTTTATTAATAGCAGGCGTGTCCATTCTTTAAAATTGTCAAACTAAAATTTCCACTGGCGCCCTTTCCCATGCCGCCCCCCCTCTCCCCTTTTACTGTCCCTTAAAAAATGGGCGCATGGACTTTTATCAAATCGAATTATAATTTGAAACTGAAATTTCGACTCCATTCTTTTTTTTTTTTCTTTTTGGATCAACTTAAAAAAAAAAAAAAAGCAAAAATAAAATGACTAGTTGTAAACTTTCAATAATGGTCAGTTTCAAAAAAAAATATTAATAGTTGCTTATGGGAAGAAAATTTAAGGAAAACAATATTATTTCTGAAATTGTTTAAGCTATGAAACCTGCAGCTCTCATAATAATAGCTGCCTTACCCTATATGGGAATTTTTCGAGGTGAAATTTGTTTCAAAGTCGTCCCACCCAGCTTTCAATGGGTACCTGACTTTAAGTTGGGGAAGTAAAGGCGGCTGGGCGTGTGTGCTAACCACACGATCCCTTCATATGCCGAGGTGATAGAAACAGATGGATTCTACACTTCCTCTGCCCCGATGGCCAATTTAAACTTTGGAAACTTTTTTTTACCCTATAATTTCCAAAAAAAAAAATAATAATCTCAAAGAATGATTTACTTACGGGATAATATTGTAAACAAGGCCGTATAGTGCGGAGTGCGGATAACATCAAGCCGACCGGTTGACAGTTTAATTTAAAGTTATAATCTACAGTAATCTACACACATACTTATATTTAGAGTTTTGCCCTAATGGCGCGAGGAGGAAACGTTTCTTCTTTGGCCTACCCTAAAATTTATCTCGGACACTTCTGTAAAAGGTGGTTGTAATTCTGTTTGTGATTCCTACTGCATGTTGGATCGTTGTTGTGTGGCTTTGTGCGGCTCGTTGCGTGGCTTTGAGTGGCACAATGTGTGGATCTTGTTTGTCAAATCGTGTGGATCATGTTTGTCACATCGTGTCGGATTTTGGTTGTGTCGAGTTGTGTGGCTTTGAGTGGCACATTATGTGGCTTTGAGTGGCACATTGTATTTCTTAGTTTGGCATATTGAGAATCAAAACTGTCTGGCTTTGAGTGGCACATTGTGTGGCTTTGAGTGGCACATTGTGTGGCTTTGAGTGGCACATTGTATTTCTTAGTGTGGCATATTGAGAAGCAAACTGTATGGCTTTGAGTGGCACATTGTGTGGCTTTGAGTAGCACATTGTGTGGCTTTGAGTGCCACATTTTTGAGTGAAACGTTATGTGGCTATGAGTGGCACATTGTGTGGCTTTGAGTGAAACGTTGTGTGGCTTTTAGTTGCACATTGTGTGGCTTTAAGAGGTATACTACTTTTCCGTTATAACAAAGTAAAAAGAGATTACAAAAAAAAATAATAATAAATTCAGTTGTCACCCAGTGTGTGAATTTCGAAATCACCGGGTGACATAGTTTCTAAACCGGAAGACATTTGTGTCGCCTAGTTACTGTGTTAAAGTACGATCTTATAATCCATTATACTCGTAAATAACAGACCACAAACAAAGTCCTTTTGTTTACTGGATAGCTATCCTCTCCTACTGGGACGTTTGTTTTCTCTTTCACTTCCCTTTCTTCAACATTGTATCACACAAACACGTCAGCCTATCTCTCTCCTCCCTTCCCTCCCCCCTCTCTCTCTCCTCCTTTCATCTCCTTACATAATTCCTTTATTCCCATTTTTTTTTTTTTGTTTTCCTTTAGCGTTACCCACACGTGTAATTTCGATCTTTCCCAATGGTCGCCATGGAAACGAGAAATGGTGTACCGGGTAGATTGCAGAAAGAAACAACTGAGTGTAATAAAAGAAAAGGTGGGGAGGGGAGGGGGCAGCCAGAGATCGATGGAAGAGAAATGTTCTTCTGATAATGGGAAGTAATTTGAGACTTTCCACACCTTTACTGCCGGACCCTTTTTTGACGCTCATAAATAAAAAAAGTATCAAGTGTAAACAACAACAACAGGTGAGAAGCCAGTGTGGTCCGGTTGAGAAGCCAGTGTGGTCCGGTTGAGAAGCCGGTGTGGTCCGGTTGAGAAGCCAGTGTGGTCCGGTTGACAAGTCAGTGTGGTGTCTTAGACCAGCAGCGTGGAGACTTGTACCAGCAGCGTGGTGACTTATACCAGCAGCGTGGTGACTTATACCAGCAGCGTGGTGACTTATACCAGCAGTGTGGTGACTTATACCAGCAGATTGGTGGCTTATACCAGCAGCGTGTTGACTTATACCAGCAGCGTGGTGACTTCTTATACCAGCAGCGTGGTGACTTATACCAGCAGTGTGGTGACTTATACCAGCAGATTGGTGGCTTATACCAGCAGCGTGTTGACTTATACCAGCAGTGTGGTGACTTCTTATACCAGCAGCGTGGTGATTTATACCAGCAGCGTGGTGACTTATACCAGCAGCATGGTCGTGGTGATTTATACCAGCAGCGTGGTGACTTATACCAGCAGCGTGGTGACTTATACCAGCAGTGTGGTGACTTATACCAGCACAATATTAGGAATGGGAAACCACAACTTAAGTTTTAATGTTACTGAAAAAAACTATCGCGCAATTTATTTAATGGGGTTGAAAACTTTGAACGTAGTTATCAATTGAATCGGAAACAGTAATACAAGAGCATTTGAGAAATAATTTCTGGTTTAAATGATTGATGAACTAGTCCTGATATGTCAAACCAGTTTGAATCACCATGACCATTTTCTAGCCTCAATTAGTGCCACGTTTAGTTTTATTGTGTAACCTATACCTATTTATTGATGGTATTGGAGACAAAATTAATTTTTTATTTTTTTATGAAATTGTTCCGCGTAGCCAGGTATTTTGTTGGACAGGAAGTGTATAGACCAACATTGTTCTTTTCTTTCAAGCGGCCTAGCTAAGCATAAATGCTAGTCATGTACTTGTAGGATGACAGATTTCAGTTGTTTTTTTCAGAAGTAATGGTAAAATATAATACACCTGATGGGGACATGATTTCAAATTAACCGGATTTTTTATGCATCTAAAAAGTAGACCAAAGTTGGGTTTTCATACAATAGTCCATCTTGCAACCTGTTTACCGATTTAGCTGTAGCCTTGTTCTAAACAGTCGAAATGTGGGACGGATGGTCGACTGTCTATCTGAGAGTCCCTGGTTCGATTCCCTCTTTAAGGACTAATGGATTTTTAAGTGCCTGCTAAATCTCCCGTGGTGCCTCCAAGGCCAATGCGCTATTGGTTATAGTGGGGAAGAGAGAATGGCACTGAAGAAACCGTCCCGTTAGTTGTTTATAGGATCTAAGAGATTTCGTCTCATCCTTACAAGGGGCTTCACACACACACACACACACACACACAGCTACATACACAAATACAAACACACACACACACACACACACCTGCCACCTACTCACCCTCTGTAGTTTTAACTACCCGCCTACTTATTACCTTTCAAGAAATATTTGTATCTCCCTCTCTCTCTCTCTCTCTCTCTCTCTCTCTGTCTCTCTCTCTCTCTGTCTCTCTCTCTCTCTCTCTCTCTTGCTTATTTATTTCGTGCTTATTTTTCAAGAATGAGTACTTTAGAGTTAAAAAAAAACAATTGTAAACAACTATCTAGCCAAGGGGGTGGGCAATCATTTCAAACCGCAGGACACACTGGGTTCTTAACTTTGAGAGAGGGGGCCGCACCTATAACAGCTTGATGAAGTATTTATATGAAAATATGAAAAAAAAAATGTAAGCGTCAGTGATACGAACGAGCTGTGTGGAGCGGAGTGCGGGCCGAATGAATCAGTTTAACGGACCATACTTGACTCAAGGGACGTAGTTCGTCAATGCCTGATCCAACCTAAACAATCTAGGATGGAACTGTATCATCTTTAACGCTCTTATAAACAATGCAAACAGAGTTGCATAGAAAACGTTCCAAAAAAAAATCTCTACAAATAGTGACACAAGGCCTAGCCCACCCCCCCCTCCCCAACATAATTTCTCATAGATGCAACTCATATCTGAAAAAGAAACCACCATCGACAGCCTCAAATACAACAAAAAACACAACATCAACTACAACAAAATTTCTCCAGGCCTTACTTTCTTAATGACATAAGAGGGAGGGAGGTGAATGGGTTGGTCTGCGGGGGTGGGGGGGGGAGGGAGGTAGGGGCGGTGCTTCATTGGGATTTTTTTTTCCGCTTCGATCACGGTAAACATTACGTTACCATGGTAACAAGTAAGTCGACACCATTGCAGGCGTGGATGATAAGGACGCAACAGTGTCGTAAAGGGGATTTTCCCTCCCCCACCCCCTTCTCTTTCCCCCCCCCCCCGCCCTTTCCCCTCTCATGCCGACTGCAGACCAGTAGTCCTCAATCTTTACCACACTTTGCCACAAACGACCGTTACAACATGACCAAGACGACATAAAGAAGGGTCGAGTGGTAATTACACGAGGACCGTTTTGAAGAGGGCGAGCGACTATTTTGGGACAGATTGTGTATGAAATCAAAACAACAACAGCAGCAACAGCCATCTATGTTCTCTACAGCTGGACAGCTGCTACCTGGCAGTCTACCTGTCGCTTATTTTTATTTTTTTTTAAATTCTACCTGTCTGTCTAATTCTATCGACCTACCTGTCTGTCTAATTCTATCGACCTACCTGTCTGTCTAATTCTATCGACCTACCTGTCTGCCTAATTCTATCGACCTACCTGTCTGTCTAATTCTATACACCTACCTACCTGTCTATCCAATACTATCAATATACATTTCAGCCTAATTCTATCATCCTGCCTGTCTTTTAGTATAATTCTATCGACCCACCTGTCTTGTCTAATTACATGTCTGACTGCATATCGATAAAAACTACCGATCTATCTAATTATATCAGCCTTTCTGTCTGTTTGTCTATCTGGCAGACTACATGCTGATAAACATGTCTATTTACCTGTCTGTCTATCTACCTGTCTGTTTATCCAGCTGCCTATCTATTTACCTGTCTGTCTATCTAGACATCTGTCTATCTTCCTGTCTGTTTATCCGGCTGTCTATCTACCTACCTGTCTATCTACCTGTCTATCTATCCACCTGTCTATCTATCTAGACATCTTTCTACCAGGCTAGAAGTCTACCGGTAACCAGTTTTGCCATGTAAAAGTCTATCGATCTACATGTCTGTCTACTCTGTTCATCGACCTCGATATCAATATTCGCCACTCTATCTGTCTGCTTGCATATTCACCTGTCTTTCCATCTACCCGTCCACATTCCCGTCAAATAACTATTTAGACAAGATAATAAATAAAAAAAAATCCGCTGGACTTGATTTCTGTATTATACAAAAAAATCTGTGTCTTTATATATATATATAATATATATCTTAAAAAAATAAAGTGAAATCTTTCTTTCGCTAGAAATTAATTCACCATACTCAACAGATTGGAATACTCCACCACACAAGACATTTCAAGTAAATCTTCACGTCATTACATTCGGCCATAATTTGTCACACTTTTTGTTATACATCCTTCACCACCCCCCTCCCCTTCTCCCGCCACCTACAGTGGAGTAATAATAAATAACAACTGTCAGTAATAACGTCAACTGTCGTGTATTATTAAAGAACTTCAAGACAGTTCCCGTTAGTCAAACACACAGGTTGACTTAATCACTCTCTCTCTCTCACTTTTTTTATTTTTTTATTTTTGCACTTTATTTCTGTGACCAGTGGCGCAACCAGCAAAAAATGCTGGGGGGAGGGGGGCCGCACATAGTGAAAAAAAGACAGATTGATCGTCTTTTTTGTAACTTTATAACGTAAATTATGTTTTGATGATTTGAGCCCCCCTGCCCCCCCCCTGGTTGCGCCACTGTCTGTGACGAATATTTACTTTTGAAATGTATTATTTCAAACCCGCAATCAATCAACATTCTATTTTATACCCATTTTAAAACAATGCTTCTTATACATTTTCCTTCACACATTTAAATTTTACCTGCTCAAAGAGTAAATATAAAAAAAGAAAATAGTCCAGATATTTAAAAAAAAATATACAAGAGTGTATCATTACGCAATGTTAGACTATTTACTCAGCTTCGTCATGAACATATTGTACAATGGAACACACATTTAATACAATGATACAATATTGTACATTATAATAAGAGTATTGTACAATGTAACATACATATTGTACAATGGAACATACGTATTGTACAATGTAACACACCAGATATGAATTAATGTCTCTTTTTTTAATAAAACTAAAACGAAAAAAAAACATTATGTAAATTGCGGACTGAAGAAATATATATATATGTATATATATATATATATATATATATATATATATATATATATATATATATATATATATGTAAAGAGTATCTCACTAATTAAAATGTCTGTATTTGTGACTTCCTCAATGTCCGTCTATCATCCGGCAGTATTTACATTTCAACAGGTCATATAACTCTTACATATTTATAATCTAACTACAAATTAATTAATAAATCAGCCAATCAATCATTTTTATCTATCTATCTATCTATCTATCTATCTATCTATCTATCTATCTATCTATCTATCTATCTATCTATCTATCTATCTATCTATCTATCTATCTATCTATCTATCTATCTATCTATCTATCTATCTATCTATCTATCTATCTATCTATCTATCTATATATATATATATATATATATCTATATATCTATATATCTATCTATCTGCCTGTCTGTCTGTCTGTCTGTCTGTCTGTCTATCTATCTATCTATCTGTCTGTCTGTCTATCTATCTATCTATCTATCTAACTAATTATCAATATGTCCGTTTGTATGTAGATGTGTATGTATGTTTGTATGTCTGCAGTAAGTTTGTATGTATTTAATTTTGTTTTTATGTATCTATGTCTTTTTCTTTCTGAATTCCTTGTTATTATTGGAAGTAAAATGTCATTATTTCATCATTACGCATATTGACCTCTGACCTTTGCCGGAAGTCACATGTGCTAGATAGTTTATTCCTCCAGGTTACAAACAATAATACAAAATACAATATAATAATAACAAAATAAGAAATGTAATAATTCTGCTTCTGCTGAGAACGTGTTGACACGTATTACACACAGATTATATGCGGATTAAAAAAAACATTTCTTTCTGTGAGAACATTTGGGTTTTTTTGTTATTATTCTATTACTGGTACAACCTCGCTCTTCGACTCAGGCGGTGCAGTTAAAAATGACTTGTCATACTCAACATGAGCTTTCAAGGGTGTTATATCCTAAATGTATGTTTGGAGTATCTTTCGGCACACCTAGCTTGTTATGGCGGCACACTAAGGTGCGCGCTGGAGTATTGTATCAGTTCGACACACACACACACACTGGAAGACTACTAAATCCGCAGGTATGAATACTATTTTATAGAGTTTTTAAGATTGATCAAGTGCGGTTTTATTGTTTAGTTTGAAAATCTTTTAAAAAAATAAAAGACTTGTTTTTTTTTACAATTATTTGTGCATGAGTCAATACTGTAGCCATTCAACCGTAGATTTCTTAGCGTGGGAAAAACTTTTTAAAAAGATATTTTTTAAAAAAGTATTCAATCACCTAACAGTTTAACAGGTGGGTCGAGAAATAAGATGTGTTTATCATTAAACACAAAGGTGAGGTAGAGGGTTGTGAATCTCTGGTCTCTGATGAATAGAATTGACCCGGTTTACGTGACTCAAAGGGCTGTCAAATCTGTACCTTTGGTATGTGTTGGCGGGGGGGGGGGGGAGTACGACGATGGGAGGCATGGTGCCCACAAAACCTGTTGGTGTGTGATGGATGCTGTTTTGCGCTGGTCGCTGGTTGCTGGTGAAACGAATGACGCCATCTTTTGTTCGGATTAAAATCTCGCTTTGAACTTTCGATGCCCCCCCTCTCGGTACGAATCCCTGTAAACTCAAATGATTGATGGACCCCGACGGGTACTTGGGCTTGTTGCCCCCATATATATATATATATATATATATATATATATATATATACTATTCCTATAGCCCCCTGAAATAAAATTAGTAGTTCCTTGGTGGTATATAATGAAGAAAAATTTTGCTTCACAAATTAGGGACTATTTTTGTAAATCAATTAGTACATTTTAATATTGCTTTTACAGTCTTTCTCTGTCTCTCTTTTGTGCATGTGTCTATCTATCTATCTATCTATCTATCTATCTTTCTATCTATCAATCTGTCTATCTATCTATCTATCTGTCTATCTCTCTCTCTGTATATATATATGTTACCGGCAAAGTGTGAAATGTCGGCATTCTATAGAATGCCTAGGCAATGCATAGAATGCCTGGTCGTTTTAGGCAAAGTACAAAATTTTTAAATTGTGCATACTTTTCCTAGGCATTGTATAGAATGACTAGTGTCGTTTTGGCAAAGTATAAAATTTTTAAATTTTGCATACTTTTCCATCATGGTTTGCATGCTCATGCATGTCTTATGCAGAAAGGGCTGTCTCTTGCATTCCTTCATCTCTGTCTATCTGCTCTTGTGTTGTTTGTATGTTCTGTATTCTTTTTTCGAGGTCTTCCTCTGTTTCCATATCTGGTAAAACATCGTCAGGTAGGGACAACGTTGTGAGGCCTATTTTAGCTTTGCAGCCTAAGAGTGCTTATATGGTGATCTTTTAATTCCAGAATGAAAAGCTCTGTTCTTCATGAGTTGCACGAACCGTAACCCCTCACTCCAGCAGCCAGTTTTTTCCATCTTACATTTAAACACACAACATATTTTCGATGTCCTGGTTAGCTCTTTCGACGCTCCCCTGGCTTTGTGAGTGGTGCGACTTACCATGAACGATCTTCAAGGTGGGGCAGTATTCTTTTAAGCTGCTTACCACACTGTTTGCAAAATTCTCTGCCGTTATCAGACTGTAGAATTGTTGGAGCACCAAGCAATGTAAATATGTCTACGAGCTGGTAGGCTACTTCTTCTGCCCTCTTTGTCTTCAGGGCCCTGAGAACCACGAACTTGGTGAGATGATCTTATAAACTTGTAGTCCCCATCAGGATGGGATTGAAAGTCGATGAGATCGACATGACAACGTGAGATGAATCTGAAAAAAACTATTGGCTTGACTACAATACCTTTTTTGACGCCTTTTTTGTTTTTTCTGGCAAGGTTCACAAAGGTTAACATACAGTTCAATATCATGACGTGTAATGTTCTTGTATTTGGATGATAGTTCTTTCAACATTCTGTCCCGTCCTCCATGACCAATAGCCAAATGGGCATTATGAAGTACGTCAAATAACTGGAGTCCGCGACGTAAAACTGAATGGCACTCACACCTTCCTTTACCACCATCATGACATCATAGTGTTTCACCAGCCAATAGTTACATACTTTGCCGAACGGGAACTCGGCATTCTATAGAATGCCTAGGCAATGTATGAAATAGCAATTTATTTCATACTTTGCCTGAAAAATTCAGGCATTCTATACATTGCCTAGGCATTCTATAGAGTGCCGGATTTCACACTTTGCCGGTAACATATATATTTATATATATATATATATATATATATATATATAGATAGATAGATAGATAGATAGATAGATAGATAGATAGATAGATAGATAGATAGATAGATAGATAGATAGATAGATAGATAGATAGATAGATAGATAGATAGATAGAATATTGTGTTTGTGATCGCGGTTCATACACTCGTTATTTTTACCTGAGACTAATTGTGGTCAGTCATATGCTTTAAAGAATAACTCCTTAAAGATCCAAACACAGTCATATTAATCATTTTAAATATTGAAAACTATTCAAGGTAAGATATCCATAACATATTATTTAAAATTTCGGAATTTTTTAATTTGAATCGGTTTGTTTATCATAGAGCTTATAATGTGACGATATTTCGATCACGTGATCAGATTATGGCCTTTTGTTGACAGGGCCCCCTTAAGAGGGGTAGGCAACAAGAAAGGGGTTTGGGGGTTGGGGTCCTGAGGCTCTCTAAAACTGCTAGTAGATGAACTGGTTTTCAATTATGGGCCTGACTCTAGAATCTAGAAGACTGCCAAAAACCCTGTCCGCTGGCGTCATTCCGTTTAGACCCTTATGCAGCAACATGTGTTGAAAGGAAGAACATAATGTATACGTTTAAAGACACACGCTTTATCACGGACGTGCAGCAACATGTGTTGAAAGGAAGAACATAATGTATACGTTTAAAGACACACGCTTTATCGCGGACATTATTTAAAGAGACAATTCCACTTTCACTTTAAATCGATTCCTCGGTTTCTCTCCGCGTGACAGATAATCCTGTCATGACAGTATCTTTGGCGGTTAATTACCTTTCACCTGTCACTTTGTTCTAAATTTTGAGAAGCCGTCACATTTAACAAGCATGAATTACCATTATTATAAAACGTCGTTTGTAGTTCTAATGGCCCAAATTCAAATTTTGTTTTAATAATTTATTCATGTCACTTGAAAAGAGGAAATGAAAAAAAAAATGGTTCACACCAGTAAAATCATTAGAAACCTGAAAAGAGTTGTTTTTTTTTTTTGTTTCCAGGGCCATTTTTAGATTTCCGGAGGCCCTGGGGCAGGGAATTATATATATATATATATATATATATATATATATATATATAATAGCGGTGTGGGTTCTGCGTTAAATCGAAAGTAAAGAATTAATACAACAGTATTCCAGTTTAAAATACAAGCATGAACAAATCGGATCTGCCCGAAACCAAAGATAACCTAGCCTACCGATCAAGCCTAAGGGGATATAACTCAATGGAAAGGTTTTGCAGGGTAGAGCTAGTATATACATAATAAGCATAGTATCTATTGGAGGAACTTAACATAAGAAAACCTGACAAGAGTAATTTGTTGTCTCCAGAACCATCGTTAGGTATCTGGAGGCCCGGGGACAGAGACAATTTTTTTAGATATAAATATATTTAGGGAGCTTGTCATAGTATATTTCACAGCAACTTAAACATCAGATTTTATGGGCTTTAGTAGGAACTAGTCATATATATATATATATATATATATATATATATATATATATATATATATATATATATATATATATTTATATATATCAGCAACTAAAACATCAGATTTGATGGGCTTTAATATGGAAGTTGGCCGTCAGAATGTTGGAGCCATAGACTTACTCATAAGAACGTCTCTTTGTGTGTTTGCAGATGAAATATTACATATAACAAAATGATACCGTTAAAGGGTGTAAAGGGGGGGGGGAGTGAACCATATATCAACAACAGCTAAAACAAACAAACGGCAGACGCAGCCTTAAATTTAAACGGATCCAGTCGAAGTGTGATCCTTTTTCTATCTAATTTCATCGTTTGGGATTAATTGTAAACAAATAAAAAATGGCATCCAAGTGGAAGTCACTGTGCGTGTTAGCTTATATAAAATTGACATGGGTAGCTTCCCTTTACAGAGACTGGTCATGCTCCGCTGATTAATGAAATTACCGTAGATTTTTTTTATACAGTTAAATCTTTTTAATAAATATTTAATGTTGTACTGACAGTATATACATTACGATATCTACTAATACACTTTTTAAGTATAAGGGTTTAAACGCGTAAGTTATTTAATAAAGTCTTTGTTGCTATTAAAAAAAAAAAACAATGCCGTTTCTATCTATTTATTTTTTTGGTTTCAGATCATATAATCCACTAATGAACTGTTTTTCAATGTTGCCTTACTTTCATCCCCTATTTTTTATAGTGCAATCGCCACAACACGGGGGATATAGCGGGGAAATTTCACCATGACTTGAAATATTCATCGGTCCTCGCTGGAGATCGAACCCGGGACTCTCAGATCAAACGCTTCAATGCAAGACCAACCGTCTCCCGCGCTGTTGCCAGATAATGCTTGCTATACACATTCCTCTCATCTCTAGATAGTGTCTCATTGATATCGCGCTTCTCCAAGATAACATACAGATGATATCAATTCCTCAACCACAGCAGTACCGTCCTAAGCAGTAAGTATAAGAGCGTTGGGGGGTGGGGGGGAGGAGGGCTCCTGGTGAGTGTGCATCGTTCCTTTCTACGGGCCCTGCTTTCACAGCCGAGGTTTCCATAGTCGTCAACCTCTCAGGGCTGTCTATGAAAACATGTTGTCGATAAGGCCACATTATACAAACCACCACACGTTAATGGTGAATTTCGGACCCGCAAATAACCGTATGTCCTAGAGATTTGAGCTAGCGACCTGTACAGAACACTTAAAGCAGCGGTCCAGAAACTGAGCTCCGGTCCCCATTCTCTAACACGATCTATGGGCCCCCATCCGCCCAGCTACACAAGGAGGTATGTAACTGTTGTTGTTTGTGACTCCCTCTCTCTCCCATCACGCCCGACGCTTTGATGAGGCCTGGCTCGCGTGCCGCAAGGAAGCTAATAGAAAAAGAAAAAAAAAAAAAGTGCACAGTCAACATCAGGCTTTTGTCACGAATGTCATCTGAGACTGTCATCTGAGACTGTCATCTGAGACTGTCACCTGAGACTGTCATCTAAAACTGACATAAGATATTAGACGCTGAAGATTGTTATTACATACATACCGGTTTGTCCACTGATTTTTTTTGCTTGGACCCCCCCCCCCCAAATCTTTCTCATGGTGTAAAGCAGAGTCCTCCTTATAGATTGGGAAAATTAGGCCAATGTCAAGGGCACCACTTTCTATGTGCCCCCCCCCAACCCCAAATGAACTTTTTTTTTTAACTGATACGATCTGAATACGTGTAAACTGCATGAGGGCTTAAATGACCTAACAGACAGGGGATCACAGAGGGATCTTGAAAGATATTTAAGGGCCTGATATTTGCGAGGTGAGGCCTATGCATTCAAAAACTTAAGACCGGCACTGGAGTATAGTATCAAACACGATTACCCGATTCTTAGCCGAAGTACAGAATCATTTTCTATTCGGTCTATAAAACTGACAGATGTTATCTGATTCGTTATCCAATGAATCTGATCGTGATTTTAAATTCTTACGATTCCGATACCCGAAAAGGAACCGATATTTTCGCTTTTCCAATCAAGCGAAAAATTCCGTCAATAGATTTAGATAAGTAAGTCATAATAGATATGGTAGTAATAGGATCTCTAGTTTTGATTCCAAAACAAACATAATATCTTCTTTTTTAAAAAGAATTGTGATTTTTGTATCTTATTTGAGTTAAAATTGTGTATAAAAACATAAGTTATGTCATGTAGGAGCTGATCACACACGCACACACGTACATACACACACACACAGATACGCTCACATCCCCTACCTTAGTATCGCCATCGTCAATACGTCCATGACATGCCATGGCTGTCGCCCGATTGTCCTCCCTTGCCTCAAGCTACTACCATACTGTCTTGTCTTGCTGACATTTAGAAAAGTCTGCACAGAAAATAGCAAGGCCTAACTGCACGACACACGCGAGTATATGGCATTGTCCCCCCCCCCCATGTTATTGAATTGTATTTCGGTAGATTCTACTAAAACATTGCTTCTGTTGGATAAACTGAGTTCATTCCCTTGTTATATTTGATTCCATTCAACGACACGCCAAAAAAGGACAATTTAAAAGTAAAACAGACAACATTTTGCTGAGATATATAAATAATATTACCAATTAACATGGAGATTAATATATTTCAGAGAGCTGAAATGTTGAGGCAGGGATTCTCAAACATTATTTGCTAAGCCAGCCACTTTGATAACTTCCCCCCCCCCCGCAAACAAATTTTAAATAAAATAAACAACGACTTCATATGTTACTACGCACATATTTTTTCTTCAAATATTAATGAGGTTTTTTTGTCTTTTTTGTGTGTGATCCACCTAAAATTTAACATTGGGGGCAAGACTCACACTTTAAGAACCACTGGAGTAGACCAAATCAAACCCAGCAGTCGGTGATGCTACAGCAGGCAGGAATCTTCAGAGAGCGTCATATTCTGGGCCCGAGAGTTTAGGCTACAGACCATACCCCTCATTGTTCCTATCTCGAGGTCTTTTTCATAGGCGCATGGGCACAGGGCGGTTGAATTAAGAAAAAGTTGCCACATCTATAAGCCGCCACACCAAAAAACCGCCAACCAATAAACCGCCACATCTATAATTCTCCACACCAATAAACCACCACACTAATAAAACGCCAACCAATAAACCGCCACATCAATAAACCGCCACATTAATAAACCGCCACACCAATAAACCGCTACATCAATAACCCGCCACATCTATAAACCGCCATTTTGGTGAAATGGCAGGCAAATATGAGACAAGGACTGGATGATACACACTAAAAAAAATCTTATTGCGAAAAGATGTTCACGTTAGATATTGACTGTTACTTAACAAGATAAGTTAGAGAGTAAATTCATACTCTCTCAAAACGAGCATTTTCACTTCATATCTCTCTCTTTTTCTCTCTCTCTTTCTCTCTTTAAATATACGGGAAAGGGGGGGGGGGAGGGCGTTTAGCATTAGTACCTATCGGGGCCTCAAAATCTGCATATTTTATAAACATTAGTGCTGACGGGGGCCCTTGGAATGTGGGGTACCTAGGCTGTCGTTTATTTTGTCTATCCGTAAGGATGTTCACGTATACAGCGTATTATTCCTGAATTCATTTCTGGCTTTCAATTCTTACATTTTAAGAACAGGGAATTTATTTATATTTATTAATTCTTCATTCTCTCGCTCCTATCCTCAATCGAACCAATATCCGGCCTTTGTACCATCCGGCCTAGTATTTAATAAAAAAAAAGAAATGTTTACTGAGATAACCACAGGTTATATATATATAAAAAAAATCATTACGTGACATTCAGCTAGTTTCATGAAATGGAAAACTCAATCACGTCGTACATGATGTAAAATCATCGGTTCTCAAACATTTTTCGCGACTGTACCCCCCCCACCCCCCACCCCCAAAGGATGCGAAAGAATGTCTACGGGTACCCCTCACACGTATGTTCGCGAATAGATGTAAGCCTACTTATATGTTCATACGTGAATGTGCTTGTCCTTTGAATGCGATACACGTGCTCTTGTTTTGGGGGTGAGTCACGCAGCGAACTGGAGACCTTTTTTTCAAAAACTCTTGGCTGTTTAATGCGATACATGGGCTCTTGTTTTGGTGGTGAGTCACGCAGCAAACTGGAGACCTTTTGCAAAATTTCTTGGCCAGCGAACTAGAGACCTTTTTCAAAAACTCTTGGCGGTTTTAAATTATAAATTATACGTCTCTCCGTACCCCTGCGTAACCTTTCCCCGCACCCTTTTTGGATACGCCTACCACCGGTTGAGAACCGCGGATATCAATGATTAAACAATTTTTTTTTATATATTCTTCGTAGGCCGTGCCTCCCCCCCCCCCCCACCCTCAATACAATCTTTTGTACCCTCCGGTGATACGCTCATGATCTACCTGGAGTGAATCCACCAATCAGCCGTGTATATGATATCGATCTGATGACTCGTTACCTGTATGGCTTTTACAAAGGAAGTGTGACGGGTGGGGAGGGGTAGCGGGGTTGATGGGTGGGAGTGGGGGAGACAGTCAACTCCGATTAAGTGTATGTAATAAAGCGTCGTTTTTCGTTCCCATGGAAACGCACCATCTGTGCCCCCCCCCTCCCATCGTCTCCCAAAAACATTATCTGTTGCTACGGAAGCCATATTAGTGGTGTCACACCATGCCGTACAATTGGATTGTATCCAAAAAACTATCATGTGACCTTTAGTATTAGAAAACGTGAAGGAAAGGGGGAAGGGGAGTGATGAGGATGGGAGGGGAGATCTGTGTTTGTTTTGAGAACGTGAGCAGAGCATGGGCGCGTAATAAGAAACGACAAAGAAAAAGGGGTGAAATATCTCCAGTTACTATGGCTCTATCAGCCAAGGGCTGGCGTTGCTAGGATACAGGGGGAAATAACACTAACACGTTGCTATGGACTGAATGGACTATCGTGACTGGTAGGGAATGTATACTCATAATCTGGACCAAAGCCTTTATCACGAAAATCAAATGGGCTGGTAATTATTTGAAATGACCTTAACATTTCATTCGGCGATACAAAATTTAAAAAAAAAAAACTGTAAACAAGAGTGTCCTAAAATAATGACTTAGAAGAAATCACCTCGTCGTCGATCAACGTAGACAATATATTAAAAAGTAAAACCGGAACAAAAAATCTATTTTTAGATCATATTAGGGGCCGTTCACTCATTATATAACGCCGAAGGGGGTTAGGGGCGGGGGTGGATGCAATTTTTTATTATTTTTGTTATATTGTTATATCACACAAGTGTTACATAATGTTATATGGGGGGGAGGGTAGAGTAAAAAATTGACATTTTTTGCGTTATATAATATGTGAACGGCCCCTTAGCGTTTTCATTAGTAAATTATTTGTCATATATATATATATATATATATATATATATATATATATATATATATATATATATATATATATATAAATATAAGCAGGGAGCTTTTCAAATCATGCTAGACTAACCCTAGATGTCGGTTAATCTTGTCCGGCTTAAAGCGTTTGTTCTTCAAAGTAAGCTGTTAAATTTTATTTGAGTTATGTAACATGCTGGTCAGGCACACACAAACACACACACACACACACACAAACACACACACACACACATTTAAAATTAAAGTAGACCTTGTACTTGGTGGGGAAATAACAAGGGGGGGGGGGAACAATCTCCTAGATTTGAGAATTGAATGTAAACATCACCAGGGCTGCTATGAGAATTGAATGTAAACATCACCAGGGCTGCTAATTAATCAAATCAAAGAAAAGAGAAGAAAAAATCAATTTGCCCCATCAATTAGCTGGCTTGTGTAGAAAGTCACTTAGAAAACGTCAAGTAGAAAAAAAAAACATCTATATTTAGATTTACCAACGTGCGAAGCATAAGATGAAGAAAGGTCTGAATTAATTATGTTACACGGCTCAAGCCGTCAATCATGATTTATTTGATTTCAAATGTTACTCAAGTCGTCAATCATGATTTATTTGATTTCAAATGTATCTCGAGTCGTCAATCATGATTTATTTGATTTTAAATGTTATTCAAGTCGTCAATCATGACTTATTTGATTTCAAATGTTACTCAAGTCGTCAATCATGATTTATTTGATTTTGAATACTACTCAAGTCGTCAATCATGACTTATTTGATTTCAAATGTTACTCAAGTCGTCAGTCATGATTTATTTGATTTTAAATGTTACTCAAGTCGTCAATCATGATTTATTTGATTTTGAATATTACTCAAGTCGTCAATCATGACTTATTTGATTTCAAATGTTACTCAAGTCGTCACTCATGATTTTTTTGAATTTAAATGTTACTCAAGTCGTCAATCATGATTTATTTGATTTTAAATGTTACTCAAGTCATCAATCATGATTTATTTGATTTCAAATGTTACTCAAGTCGTCAATCATGATTTATTTGATTTCAAATGTTACTCAAGTCGTCAATCATGATTTATTTGATTTCAAATGTTACTCAAGTCGTCAATCATGATTTATTTGATTTCAAATGTTACTCAAGCCGTCAATCATGATTTATTTGATTTCAAATGTTACTCAAGCCGTCAATCATGATTTATTTCATTTTAAATGTTTCTCGAGCCGTCAATCATGATTTATTTGATTTCAAATGCTATTTAAGTCGTCAGTCATGATTTATTTGATTTCAAATGTTATTCAAGTCGTCAATCCACGATTTATTTGATTTAAATATGTTACTTAGCTAAAGTCGTCAATCTTGAGTTTGCAAGAATCGTAGGCAAGACTGATTCAAAAACAAATGTCTTAATTGTGACCTTTTTTTTTAATACGATTTAATTAACCTCGCCATATCTGGACTTTGTCGTATTCTTGGGAAGTTCGAAATCAATAATCACTAGCTTCTCGAAGCCCAATCGATTTTACACATTTAATAATCGTGTACTCTCGATGACAATGCACCATTTAAAAAAAAAACTTCGGGTCAATTTATTAAAATCTTATGGCTGATAATTATAATTCAGTTCTGTTGCATTAATCTATATAAATAATAGCGGTGTGGGGTCTGCGTTAAATCGAAAGTAAAGAATTAATATAGCAGTATTCCAGTTTAAAATCGTCTAACGTAAACAAAAGTTATAAAAAATCTTAAAAATTGGATCTGTCCGAAACCAAAAATAACCTAGCCGACCTAGCCAACTGGTCAAACCTAAGGGCATATAACTCTATGCAAAGGTTTTGCAGGGTACAGCTAGTATTTATATAAGGAGAAATATGCAGAAGGAGATTATGTCGTCAGGTACAAAGTACTGCACCGATGTCACGCAAAAGAAATGATTGAAGTTAAAGAAAAATACGGAGCGGAATATTCTAGAGAAGGAGTTTTAGCTGAAATGCACACTCCACATGAAAAAAAAATGACGCTGTTGGTTTTTTTCATGCGTGTATGTGACGTGCACATAAACTGTCACTATTGGTCTGGTAACATGAATAAAGGTAAATACCCTGAATGAAGTAACGGTGTCGCCTCATGTTATGTATAGCTTTTACTACATCACATCAATATAGCACATATATATGGTTAGCTGACTATTGCGATAAGGGGAAGGTTCATTATATATATATATATATATATATGTATATCAGCCCCGTAGCGTGAAAATTTTACAGGAGGGGCCAGGCATTCTACAGCAGGGGCCTGGCAATAGCAGGGGGGGGGCCAGGTAATACATTTTTACTAAGTAGAACAAATAAGCAGGGGGGCCAGATAAAACGCAGGGGGGCCCGGCCCCCCTGCCTCCCCGCACGCTACGGGCTTGCTATATATATATATATATATATATATATATATATATTTATATATATATATTCCGCCATATATACTTAATATTAAATTACTAAAATGTTCTTAAAAAAGAGTACATCAAAAAATTAATCAGGTTATAAAATATTTATAGAATTTTTGATGACCAAAAAATTTCAAAACTTTAAATTATTCATAAAAAACAATGTCTCCAACTTCGGTTCACTGAAAAATGAACAGAGTAAACTAAAATTACTGTTCCTTAAAATTGGAATTTATTTATAAATGGCCAAATGCAGCCGGAAATCGATATTTGTGCCAAAGATTTTTCACAATCTAAATTTCTATAATTTTTTTTAACCCACCTTACGATTTGATTATCCTTTATTAAGTATCTTTTAATAAAAGCCAATTTTTTTTTTAAAGTTGTCTTTTATTTGAGAAGGTGGTATTAAATTATTTAAATTATCGTCCCAGACTTCCACATAGACAATAGTATACTTTTATTAAAGATGATTTTTTTTTCTTTTTTGTCTTGTGAGTGCGGAGCCGTTCATTGTTTTTTTTTTTTTAGAACGTTTGGAAAAGACTTAAAGATATGTGTTAGAAAAGGAACAAGTGCGTACGTAGTTTGATTGTTGTTGTTTTTTTTTTTCCTATGACCACAAACCAGGGCTCGATTTACCGCCGAGGAAATCCACGAAACTGAGAACTGTCATCCCCCGGCTCTGCATTAACTAATATATCCCAGCCGGGGATGAAACCATAGACATTTATCCCCAGGCACTGCAGAATTTGTTTTTTTCATTCCCGGCACTGGTTTTTTTCTCAAATCGAGTACTGCCACAAAATGTAAAACATACGTAGTTGCAACTTTTGTTAGGTAAGTCAAATAACTGAGTTGTTGGTTTTTTTTTTACCATTATAAAAAAAAGGGTTTTGCAATGAATACAAAAATTCCTAAGAGATTGAAACGGTTTCCATAAGCTGTGAACGACATCGGTTAATTTAACATGCAGGTGTGTGAATCTAAATAATGAAAAACAATAATAATAATAAAACTCATTGAAACATAAGTTAAACGTATCAACTTACCAGGCTCGTCCTATCGAAATTATTCATTGCGAGCAACCTGATTTCTCTCAACGACATTATATTTTTATTATTTTTATTTTTAAATACATAAAACATGTGATTGAAATAGACAGACCCACTGTCTCGATGTTGACGATGGAAACAGAGACAAATTTAAAAAAAAAATAAAGTGAAATATACGGAAACTTGAAACTTTTTAACGGATTTCTTATTCATGATCAAGAAATGATATATTGTTGAAACAAACAAAAACAACAAAAACATCAACACAATCTACGTATTGATAGACGTGGAGCTAAAAATAGAATAATAATTATGGTGAAATGTATGGGTTGCAAGTATTTTTGATGAAAGGGTTTGTTTTGTTTAAACCTGAGAAACGAATCCTTGTCCCTAGGGTTTTGTCTGTTTTAAGATAAGCTATTGATAAATAACACATAAACAAACATACCAATATGTCGTGTTTTTTTATGTTTACCCTTAAAAGATATGGTCGTTTTGGGGGGGTGAGCGAATGAACACATGTTGTGCTTTCTTACGTACGTTTTGTGGGCTTATAAATTTGGTGTGTGTGTGTGTGTGTGAAGTCCCTTTAATGATAAGATATGTTTATCTATTAGATCCTTTATAATCACTAATGGGACGGTTTTATGGTGCCCATCTTTAAGCTTCACAATAGCCGATGGTGCAATGGCAAAAGGCGACACCGCAGGGGACATAGGTAGGTGACTGGACACACTAGGAGTCGCAACCGTAACCCACAGCTGAAGCATGAAGACTCGGGTTGCTACCAAAGCGCCACCCCTATAGACTTGGTGGCGCCCACCGCCTCTCCAAGAGAGACGAATATATTTTGGGCTTTACCAGGGAATAGAACCGTGTACCCTTTGGACACTATGGACATCGCTCTCCGGCCGTGTTTAATCTGATCCCAGCCGTGTTTAGTATTATCTCAGCCGTGTTTGATATTATCCCAGCAGTTTTCGATATTATTCCAGCCGTGTTTAATCTGATCCCAGCCGTGTTTGATATTATTCCAGTCGTGTTTGATATTATCCCAGCCGCGTTTGAAATCATTCCAGCCGTGTTTGATATTATCCCAGCGGTGTTTGATATTATCCCATTATCGTATTCTGAATGTAATGTCATGCAGTTATCGTTGATCTTTTTTTATTCCAATGAATACAGTTTTGGCATAATTTGGCAACCCTCTATCAAAGTAAAAGTAAAGTTCCCTTATGCCCCAAAGGGCTCATCGGGGCAGATGAAGTGTAGAATTGACCTGTTTCTATAACCTTGGCATATGAAGTGAGTGTAGGGCTAGAACATCGCTGACTTAAAGAACTGACTTAAAGTCAGATACCCATTTAAAGCTGGGCAAAGGGAACTTTTATCAATATGTTGGGGGGGGGGGGAAGATGAAAGGTAACAAAATAAAAACAAATTTCTAATTTCGCTTGGCTTAAAGTTATAATAAATAGTTTTCAAAGTAAACTCAATGAATTCTAAATTTACCAATTCATTTTATAATTAATTAGTATTTTGAAACAGGTTTAATGAGGCCGTTGGCAGGGCCATAACTAACATTTATATGCCCCCCCTTCCTAACTAGATGTGACATCTGGGGGCCCCTCCAAAACACACGTCCTTCACGATTTAGCAGCTTCTATAATAGGATTTCGTAAGCGACTGGGGTCATTGACAAGTTTCCAAATAGCCTCCCCTTGTTACGGCCTTTTTGTTACAGAAAAGTGAGCACTTCCGTTTCACGTGATTCCCGCCCCCCCCCACCCCCTCCCCCATACTTCCTGTTTAAAGAATAGTTCTATTCAACACCTACCCGACTTGACGTGAGTTGAAAGATATATAGGTCGGTTGGCTGATCCTGAAGCTGTGAGTCTTAGGGTGAAATCAGACCATATTGGTGGGGGATTAGGGCTCAGATCTCCACTAAAGCAAGTGACCTCAGCCTTGATAGATAGATAGATAGATAGATAGATAGATAGATAGATAGATAGATAGATAGATAGATAGATAGATAGATAGATAGATAGATAGATAGATAGATAGATAGATAGATAGATAGATAGATGATGGATAGATAGATAGATAGATAGATAAATAGATATATAGATAGATAGATAGATAGATAGATAGATAGATAGATTAGACAGATAGACTTGCAACAGTCTTACTGTACAATATTTAGGCCTGTAAATAATGTTCCGAAACAATGTTCGCTCGGTTTGCTTTTATAAAACTAAACCCTATTAAAAATGAAATTCGCAGAATTCCCCCCCCCCCCCCCCCCCCAATAACGTCCACAAATAAATCATCTAAAATGACGTAATGCCGGTTAGAACTGGTTTCATGGCTGCTAACAATCGAGGAACTCATCAAAACAGCAATGGCGGCCATTTATAATCGTAATGGATTCTATTTAAAAAAAAAGGGGGATTTTTTTGTTTTTTTATTTATAATTTTTGTTTTAACTTCAATAATATGGAGAGGAAGGGGGAGAGAGGGTGGGTGGGGACTAGGCCATGAGATGGATATCATTACCAGACGATGAGTGATTTAGTGACAGAGTAGATTTCTTCAACGGCTTTGGATCGGGTCCATTGTCAAGATTGTGGAATCACGTGATGCATTGGTTACCAAGTTACCGAATTTAGAATGTGTCATGGCCGTTAACCGTGGATTTGTTTCCACGGCTCATGATTGGCTAACTTTAGAGGAACGATATAGATCGAATGTATTGCTTTTTAAAAGATTATACGGCAGAGGCAGACCAAGTGGGTGGGAGGAAAGGGGTAGGTTTGTGGGGGCCCTGGTCCGAGAATATCAGATGTAGGGAGGGGGAGTGTGCTGAGATTTGTTTATGTTACTGATCACAAGAAAAATGAATTTTATAATTCGAATTTCCCCCCCCCTTCCTCATTTTTTCCATCACACTTAGTGCCATAGTCGTCACCATCCCCAAAATCGATAATTGTGGGTTCTCAAAGTATGACCACAAACACAACGCCTCTTCCAGAAAGACTTTGTAACAAGGTGCCCCATATGTCTTCAGAATATCATGAATGACGACAATCTCACTAAATCTCCGGGGTCCCTATCTAGAGTTCAGGTTGCCTGTCAATCTAGCGATGGGCCTGACAGATACGATTGCCAAAGACTTTGTAGGTCGTGACTAGCTGACTGAATGTGACTTGAAATTTGAGCTAATTTGCTTCATGATTGATTGATTTCAATGTCAATCGGTATTGAGCCGCTTTTCACAAAGAACTGTTTATCTACAAAAGTGTTGAGTAGCGAAAAAAACAACATTTTTTTATGGTGGATTCCATAGAGTTTAATGTGTGGTTTAATAGTGAATCATGAAATGACAATAGTGTCAGGTTATTGAATGGTGTTGTTTTATAGTGAAGTGAAACACTGTAAACGTTGGTATGTTTTGGTGAAATATAGTGAACTGAAACATTGTAAACATTGGTAGATTTTGGTGAAATATGTGAACTGAAACACTGTAAAGATTGGTAGATTTTGGTGAAATATAGTGAACTGAAACACTGTAAACATCGGTATTTTTTGGTGAAATAAATGAACCAACAAGTAACTAGCGCACAAGGCTCCTCTAGAAGTGAACAGTTTTACTCGCTCGATTCATTATTAACAAGTCATTAATGTGGCTTCGTGGAGGTTGTGAGGCTGATTAGCGCGGTGGAGGATATAAGTTCGAATCTCAGCGACGCTATGTAGAGATGGTCTGGGGTGATATCTACATGGTGGGAGACCAGGCTGTGCGCCCCGTCTGCCAGCTGGTGGTTGCGGGATCCTTATATATACCATCCTTAATTAAATATTAAACCTTTAACCTTAGATGGGTTGTAATAATAATAATAATTACAACAGCACGCCCATCCATGTTGACAATGTTGTGCACCTCTCCCCTGAATCGAAAAAAATTTATTAGTTTTTCATCAATTGATTTGTTCATGTCAATAAAAAATTTATAAAAATAAACAGAACAATTATTGCTTAAAACAGACTTTGAATGCTGTTTCGGGGTTGGGCCATAGACAGATACTTACAATGCTGTTTGGGAGATGGGCCATAGATAGAGAGGGATGGGTCGTTGACAGTCTTACAATGCTGTTTGGCAGATGGGCCATACACAGAGAAGGATGGGTCGTAGACAGAGAGGGATAGGTCGTAGAGAGAGTCTTACAATGCTGTTTGGGGGATGGGCCATAGATAGAGACTTTCAATATTTGTAATGAGGGACATGGACTAGGCAACATTATCTTCGAAAGCCTCTTAGCATCAGATTCAAATGGAAATAATACTTGAAGCGGCATGTCTGCAGTGAAGCGGGGGGGGGGGCAGGCAGTAATCATAGTTTGTCCATAACAAGAATCTCGGCTCTGGTTTTTTCAGTAATGCGGAAATGAAAGTGAGGCTGTTTGCTATGAATAGCGAAAAAAAAAAATGTGTTAACGAATAGACAGTTGAACTAATCAAGCTATTCATCATGGCGATTGGGGGGTGCAGGTAAAATCTCGTAACAGATTCCAGACTATTTCAGCCCCAATACGGTCAACAGATTGATATTACCTGGCCAGCTAGTGGCGCACCTGCCTATGCTTTTCCGTGTTTCCCCCCCCCCCACCCTCCCTAGGGACAGTTCCCGTGATAGTAGTAACAAATAACAATCATACCTCAGATTTATGGCCAATAATTTCAACGATTGTCATGGCGACAACCCCTAACCCCCCACCTCACCCCACCCCCTACCCACAGAGTGCGTGACTAACAGAGATCTGTGGCGAGGGCGAGGGGAGTGGGAGTGGGTGGTACGCGTGGGTACTGTGTACGGTGGGGGAGGGGGGGGGGAGGGCATATGGTGTGGGGTGGGTGAGCGGTAGACTGGAGGGCGGAGCCGACAGTTTGCGAATACATTTATTTGTTTGTTGCTGCGTATGACCTGACGTCATGAGTAACATGTTTGTTGGTGGGGGAGGAGGTGGGTGTGGTGGTGGGGGGGGGGGGGACGTATCGGTAGAGGGAGGGGGGAAAAGGGGGGGGGGGTTGGACGGGGGAGGGAATGCAAATAATAAAAAATTCAGCAGTGGCCAACTTGATGAAGTTGTTAGATCAGGAAGAAGGGGGAGGGTGGGGGTGAGGCTCTGTGGGTTCTCAAACATTGTGTAAGGGCAACACTTCAGACCTGAACCACAATTAAAATAGTGAGCTGTGCGCCCGTGCGCGAACACACACTACAGAACACATAAATATTACATATGTTACGTAGAGCGCAGTCAATATAAGTTGTTTTCTGGGGGGGGGGGGAAATTGAGAGAACATTGTTCGTGAGCTTGACCACTAAATTCATTAGTTTCATTCTAACTGACCACTAAATTCATTAGTTTCATTCCAACTGACCAGTAAATTAATTCGTTACATTTCAACTGACCATTAAATTAATTAGTTCCATTCCAACTGACCACTAAATTAATTAGTTACATTTCAACCGACCATTAAATTAATTAGTTTCATTTTCGCTGACTACTAAATTCTTTAGTTTCATTCCAGCTGACCACTAAATTCATCAGTTTATTTCCATAGGAACACTAAATTCACTAGTTTCATTCCAAACGACCACTAAATTAATACATTTCATAAGCTCCAACCACTAAAATTGTCAAGTTTTGTTTCTCTTCTGTGTACCAAATTTATTTGTGTTTGAGTAAAAGTGTATCTTTCACTTAAAAAAAAAAATAATAAATCACCCGAAAAGATCTTATCGCTTTACAATCGCTTTCACTTTATTAGCGTGGGACGTAGATTTTGCAAAACTTTCTTCAACTGACCAGCGCAATGTTTTCTCGGAATACTAAAATAGACCACGTCCCAATGATTGCCCACCCTGCTGCTATAGAACTTATTTGGATATCGGGAATTTGGCGACAGGATTCTATGGCGCACATGGAGAAAAATTATGAGAACCTTTGGGTTAGATTTTTAAAAAATGAATTATAAACTTTTTTAAGGAACCAGTGTTCTCCTTGTATTAATCAAAGCTATTATTTGTTTGTTATATTGTGAAGTAATTTGTATATTTACTTATCTGTATATTTGATGATTCAAGTCAAAGGTCTGCAATTTTTTTTTTTGTTGGGTTTTTCTCCCCCTTTTTTTTTTTGAAAGACTGTTTGGGGACCGAAATATTGACACACTGGGGCGAGATTAATACCATCAAATTGTTGACACGTATACCCCGGGGGCGGGGGGGGGGGAGACTGATATAGGGTAACAGGTACAGGCCATTAGTCAACTGTCCGAGATGTAAAACTGTTTATGTTATCTCCTCCCACCTCTCCACTCTCTGATCATCTCCCCTTATCAACATTTCTAGCGCGACGATTAGTTTGATCCAAGTGGAGGTAAATCTTCCCAGAATGATCTGCCAGGATTGTTCATTGTGGTGCGGAGGAGGAGGGGGGGGAAGAAGGGGGAGGTGGGCGGGCAAGTGTTTGACGTATCTTTGATGTCATTTTGTGGTTATTATCTCTGGTGATGTCATTTTTAATGCCATTTGGTGGTTATTGTCTCTGACGTCACTATTGATGTCATTTGCTAGTGGTCATCATGAATGATGAAAATACTTCAATGCATTTTTTTTAAATGTATATATATACACGATTCAATGTTTCTGGTAATATCGATCGACTCGTTTATCAAATAGGGCGACCATGTTTGCTTTGTTTGCTTCTGTGTTGTTAATCCACTACATATTTGATGTCGCTAGTTTATTATCACATTGTCTGTGGAATTGCACAAAGTGTCGAAAATCATATGGTATTAATTTCATGTGATACAATCAAGGGTACATTATGGGCATAGTGTACAGAATAAGGGGAAATAACCCCCCCCCTCATTACTTGTGTAGTAATAGCTTTATACTAGAACGAGTGATCATTTTATAACTAAGATCACAACTATTTTTATAGAGTGGCAGACCTCTTTCTAGAGCCCAGACCCCCACTAATGAGGGGCTCCCGTTTTTTGCACTTTACACTGGCCCTGAACTAAAATGATTAAAGTTGGACGGATGTCAGAGATGGCACAAGTTTACAAAACGTTATTAGCGGCCGAATATTTGCAAAACGGCAGCCTTAATAGCTTTTACACCAATCAACCTCTTATTACACCGTTGCCTAATGCCTCCCCCCCCCCCCCCCCGCCGAAATACATCTTTTATCCAGGAGTTCCGACACGTAAGGAAGGCACTAACCAGTATAATTACAATTCGAAACTGTCTAGGGGGTGTGGCTTTTCGATGGGCGCGGCTTCCAGTGAACCATTTTTGGTCTCTGCTGTTATTATATACTAGCTGTACCCCTGCAAAACCTTCGCATAGAGTTATATTCCCTTAGGTTTGATCGGTAGGCTAGGTTATTTTTTTTTTTGGTTTCGGGCAGATCCGATTTTTTTCATGATTTTTATTACTATTGTTTACGTTTGACGATTTTAAACTGGAATACTGTTGTATTAATTCTTTACTTTCGATTTAACGCAGAACCCACACCGCTATTATTTATATAGATTTAGTTTTTTCCCCCTCACTCGATTTTGGTAAACGGTAAACGATCTCGTTGACGCCATGCGTGCCACTTCCCCCATACCCCCCTCCCTATTGACTAGGCAAAGACAGATATTGAGCAGGTATAAATCGTGAACGTTCAATAAAAGGAATTAAAAAAAAAACACGTTCGAGTAAGTGGTAATTATATTATGTAGACAACCGGGTACTGTCAAATTTACGTTGACAACCTAGCACTGTCAGGTTTACGTTGACAACCTAGCACTGTCGGGTTTACGTTGACAACCTAGCACTGTCGGGTTTACGTTGACAACCTAGCACTGTCGGGTTTACGTTGACAACCTAGCACGGTCGGGTTTACGTTGACAACCTAGCACTGTCGGGTTTACGTTGACAACCTAGCACTGTCAGGTTTACGTTGACAACCTAGCACTGTCGGGTTTACGTTGACATACTCACACTGTCGAGTTAACGTCTGGTTATGAAGTTTTTTTGTTCGTTTGTTTATTAGATTGCTTCGCCCCTAACCATAACTTTAAACCCATCCATTATAACTAACGACGCGTGAAGAGGCAAGAGATTCCTGTTTGAGAATCCATGAAAGCATTTCATCCACCTGCTTGCAATCGATGCGGCATGGTGATTTTTTTTTTCCTCAGAGAATGTTAGTAAAATAATTGTTTTATCAAAGACTAGCCTTCCCCTCCCCTCCATACCCAACTCATCCCCCCCCCCCCCACAGCCTTGAGTGTTAAACCAAAATGTCACTTCCTCATGCGAATATCATTACGATGGGGGGGGGGGGGATAACCGACAAAAACAAGGTTTCGCATAAAATATGAATCCCGCGGAAAAAAAACAGACCACAATGACGTATGCGCTCTGCATCTTGACCACAACTTGGGAGGGGGGGTGTGGTCTTGACCCCCCCCCGCCCCCAGTACATCAGTTGTATAAATTTTACACTAAAATTTAAATTAAAAAAATTGAATTGAATCAAGGCATGTAGTAGTATCTAGATATTATAGTTCATAATAAACAGTATCACCTCTATTGGTGTGCTGCTCAAGCCTACAAGCGAGTGCGAACAGGGTTTGATGGGTGGTGGTGGTGGGGGAGGGAGGAAGGGGGCAGTGAATGGGGTAGGGGGGGGGCAACTCAGTAGAAATACTGGGTTGTTTGTTTTTTTTATAAAGACAGTCATCAAGTCACAGAATCACTAGTCAACTGTCTCATTAACCGAAATCTTATTTACCAGTCCTCATTTTATCAGTCAAACCGATACAGTTGACTCCATTTACTGTTCAAGAATAAGATACACTTTGACATTCATAGTTACAGTGGCTGAGTATGTTTTATATGTATATGTATATAAATATATATCCTTGAATCAATCGATCAGTTCTTCATTTTTTGCTTTATTTAAATCCCGGTGAAAATTGCGAAAGATATAGGCTGTGTCTTTAATCGGTGGTGGCGAACCTATTGCACGCGTGCCACAGTAGGCACGCAGAGCCTCAGCAGTCGGCACGCGACTAAAATATCACTTCCTTCAATTTTAATTGGATTTTTAGCACTTTTGAATAAATATGTGTTTTTTGTTGTTGTTTTTTTTTTGGGTTGAAATTTGGTCACAAGGCCCCCACAAAGGGGCTCCACCATTGTACTAAATGAACAATATTTCAAGAAAAAATCTTAGCCAGGGAAAAAAAAACAGTAAATCGAGCTATAGTTACACAAGATATATTATGTCTAGAGAAATTGATATTTTATTATACAGATCTGAGTAGAGAAGATTTTTTTTAAAAATTCAAATAAGCACTTTCTGGCATTCATCATATGTATTTTTTTATATTAATTTAAATACATTATCACTCGTTAGATTTAATTCCTTATCATAAAATATGCATTCAGAGAGATGTTCAAGCCTTTATTTGTTTTATTATTAGCTAAATTTGTTTATAAATGTTTCATATCTGATCAATAGTTTGCGTCTATTTATGTACGAAACGAAACAAAAAAAAGGCAAAGTATTTTTAGCTTAGAGGTTTACATGTTTATTCCATATTTCTTCGAGTTTCACTTGAGATTTATCTTACACATAAAGTTTAAAATATGGCGTAGAGACTATTTGCTATTTATTATTGACTTACCCTAAGGCGCACACGATGTGATGTTGTGTAGCTCATACCGCACGATGTGATGTTGTGTAGCTCATATGTTTTCATTGTTTTTTTTCTTTCTAAGTACTTTAAGATAGGCATGTGTTGTACTTGTTTTAAATATACATGGTTGGTACTTTTAAGTAGCTTAAATGGTGTTTTAAGTGGCACAAATGGTGATTTTTTTTATAATTTAGCTTCAAGAGTTTTGAGTACTAGGTGGACATAAAGTATTTTAGTAAGAATATTTAATCTGTATATTTTTATATACAGGGATTGGTAATATTGATCAGTGTAGAGATGTAAGCTGCTATTACCTACCAATAGAATAAAGCGTACTAATCAATGACATATGAGGTTATCTGTTTACTGGGCGAAATGTTAACTGTTATAGTTGTAGTTATGTCTAGGACGTGGCAATATTGTTATAGTTGTAGTCATGTCTAGGACGTGACAGTATTGTTATAGTTGTAGTCACGTCTAGGACGTGACAGTATTGTTATAGTTGTAGTCACGTCTAGGACGTGACATTATTGTTAAAGTTGTAGTCACGTCTAGGACGTGATAGTATTGTTATAGTTGTAGTCATGTTTAGGACGTGACAGTATTTTTATAGTTGTAGTCACGTCTAGGACGTGACAGTATTGTTAAAGTTGTAGTCATGTCTAGGACGTGACAATATTGTTAAAGCTGTAGTCATGTCTAGGACGTGACAATAATGTTATAGCTGTAGTTATTACTTTATCGCTGGGTAACTGTATCTCTTTCAAGTGATATCTCAAAATAGATGCAAATTACATAGTTTATGAAGTAAAGCATCATTGATTGTTATTACTATTATAAACTACTGACTCCTGTGTCGGAGGTTACATGAAGGCTAGAACCAGCGCAGTTAAAAAGGTGTTTTTGTGTGAAAATGTTAACTTTTTTTAAAAATGTGTAAAATTTGAGTAACCATAATTTGTATATTTTAAAATATCTTTTAAACCAGAAAAAAAAATTTTGTTTTTTTTTTTAAGAAAAATTTTGCATTTTACTGTGATTTCGGTCATATTTTTATCTACCAACTGAACATTTTGCTTTTATTAGACTAATATATTATAAAAGGGACTAGTTACGTCATAAAAAAACTCTTCAAATCTCTTCTAAGAGCTTTTGACATAATCATGCTTTACAATAAGATTTTTTTTTTTTGGTTTTAAAATAATTAAATAAGAAACTACGTCACAGAAAACTCTTATAGGAGGAGACTCGCTAACTAATTAATACAAGAAGTAAACCATACAGTTATTAAGAAAAATGAAAAAAATTTTTTAGCAAACCTAAGAGAATGCAGGTGTCAGTTATATATGAGAAGGTTTGAGAGCACTTTACACCGCTCACCCACCCCTTACCCACCTGCTAAACAGTCATTAATATTTAATTCTCTTGAAGCGAAGTCATCCGGGGCCCGACACACTATGCTGCCCGGGGACCAATAACATGGCCCTGTGATTTAACGACTTTTGGTCACGGGAGTAAAGCTATGGTTCTATTGCACTAATGTTTCGACTAATTATTTATCATAGATAGATAGATAGATAGATGATAGATAGATAGATAGATAGATCGATAGATAGATAGATAGATAGATAGATAGATAGATATCAGATATTTTTCAGTCTCAATTATAGATATTTTATTTTAGAAATTTCAACTAAACAGACAACGTATTGTATACATAAAACGTCTAATCCCACTTCCTGTGTGTGTGTGCCACAGTATACGTCTGACCGTTGCGTGTCTAAATAATGTATAAAATTATACTAATAGATTCTTCATTTAAAAGATTTACATTGAAATTCAGCTGGATTATAGAGATGCGGGAATTTAGGGTCGAAAAGTGTTAAATGCCGCCATGTTTATGTAAAAATTTTAATGATAGATTATGAAGGTGTAAGAAACGATCAACAGTGAAAATTATTTATATATATACATATATATATATATATATATATATATATATATATATATATATAGAGAGAGAGAGAGAGAGAGAGAGAGAGAGAGAGATGGGAGGTATTTATTTATCTGATGGTTGACATGTAATGAGAGAAAGTTTTAAACTTCGAATTTACGTAAGCATTGGATGAAGCTTAAAGAGAGCTACACAATTATTTACCACCGTACAAACGTTTCGCCTATTTAGTGTAAGTTTAAAACAGATGGTTTTGTTTTGAACTCGTACAAGTGGTGAATGGAGCCGAGGTGTACGAAAAGAAAGTTAATCCATTTAAAATATAAACTTTATTTAAAATAGATTTAAGTATTATCTATGGATTAGTCCAATTAACGTAAGTGCATGTTACAGTAGAATATAATAGATGGATGTATCAGTCTGTAAAATATGACCCCTGCTATCTCATAATTCATTCGTCAATTTATATGTTCACCGTATGTTCAGTAATTTTATATCGTTGTTTGTTTATGTTTTTTTATGTTTATCCTGACATAAAACATCATAACATCCCCAGTGTTTTGCATTAAGTCCACAATTCTCCCAACACCGTGTTCATCCTTTTACACACTGCAATGGTGGGGGGGGGGGGGGGGGAGGGGGATGGAAAAGTAAAGCATAAAAAAAAGGTTTTTGATACTGGGTGTATGATCAGATAGAAAACAACGGTAATGACGTATGTTGACGTACTGTAAGTACACTAGCTCAATACACCGTACACACAGACCATGTAATCCTATTATATGCCATAATAGGGGGAGAGAGAGAGAGAGAGGGGGGGGGGAGGGGGTGTTAATAAGGAGATAAACGTAAAGAAAAAAATATATACATATGTTAAGTATTTAATGGTGACGTTTGATAAAACGCAATCATATATGTATCAATTATAAGAGATAAATATATGAACTTTATGTACTTAAGTTGCAGTTTTTTTATATATTCATTTATTTTTTAATTTATATTTGTAAAGTCCTAAAAATTCTATTGTTATTTCCAAATATGATTTTTTTTTCCTTTCTTTGTATGCCCTTTCTATTAAAATAATCCCAGCCCATACAAATCTTAATGTTTATACTTTGTATTTGTCTTACTTTGTATTTGTCTTACTTTGTATTTGTCTTACTTTGCATTTGTCTTACTTTGCATTTGTCTTACTTTGTATTTGTCTTACTTTGTATTTGTCTTACTTTGCATTTGTCTTACTTTGCATTTGTCTTACTTTGCATTTGTCTTACTTTGCATTTGTCTTACTTTGTATTTGTCTTACTTTGCATTTGTCTTACTTTGTATTTGTCTTACTTTGTATTTGTCTTACTTTGTATTTGTCTTACATTGTATTGATTCTTTGTTATACTTTTACTTAATTTTTATTTATGTTTATCTTACTTTCTTTTGTCTTAACTGTATTTTTCATACTTTGTGTTTGTCATACTTAATGTTTGGGATACTTTGTGTTTGTTGTCATACTTAATGTTTGTGATACTTTGTCTTTGTCATACTTAATGTTTGTGATACTTTGTGTTTGTTTGTCATACTTAATGTTTGTGATACTTTGTGTTTGTCATACTTAATGTTTGTGATACTTTGTGTTTGTCATACTTAATGTTTGTGATACTTTGTGTTTGTTGTCATACTTAATGTTTGTGATACTTTGTGTTTGTTTGTCATACTTAATGTTTGGGATACTTTGTGTTTGTCATACTTAATGTTTGTGATAATTTGTGTTTGTTTGTCATACTTAATGTTTGTAATACTTTGTGTTTGTCATACTTAATGTTTGTGATACTTTGTGTTTGTTTGTCATACGTAATGTTTGTGATACTTTGTGTTTGTCATACTTAATGTTTGTGATACTTTGTGTTTGTTTGTCATACTTAATGTTTGTGATACTTTGTGTTTGTCATACTTAATGTTTGTGATACTTTGTGTTTGTCATACTTAATGTTTGTGATACTTTGTGTTTGTCATACTTAATGTTTGTGATACTTTGTGTTTGTCATACTTAATGTTTGTGATACTTTGTGTTTGTTGTCATACTTAATGTTTGTGATACTTTGTGTTCGTCATACCTAATGTTTGTGATACTTTGTGTTTGTCATACTTAATGTTTGTGATACTTTGTGTTTGTTGTCATACTTAATGTTTGTGATACTTTGTGTTTGTTTGTCATACTTAATGTTTGGGATACTTTGTGTTTGTCATACTTAATGTTTGTGATAATTTGTGTTTGTTTGTCATACTTAATGTTTGTAATACTTTGTGTTTGCCATACTTAATGTTTGTGATACTTTGTGTTTGTTTGTCATACTTAATGTCTGTGATACTTTGTGTTTGTCATACTAAATGTTTGTGATACTTTGTGTTTGTTTGTCATACTTAATGTTTGTGATACTTTGCGTTTGTTTGTCATACTTAATGTCTGTGATACTTTGTGTTTGCCAAAACCTGCTTGTGACGTAAACTCCGAGGCCGTCGATTCTGAAGGTGAGTTGATGGGAGGGGGGGCTGGCTGGAAGGTGTCTTTAGAAAGACCACACCCAAAGAACACAAGATTTGCTCCCATCATGTTCCACAATGACGGTGACGTGAATGAGCCGCGCCCTTAACCCTACACCACCCACCCACCCACCCACCATCAACTTTAATCTCAAAAGGAAAAAAAAAATAAAAAGAAGATGAATGTACTCACTCTGTCGTCCTTGACTTTGTCTCCTCCATTCATGGACTTTTTGCGACTCCTCCTCCTCTTTAACGATCCTGAACCTTCCCCGAGGTCCACGGCGACGCTGCTGTTCCTGTGGGTGGGGCTCTTGGACGACGAGTACTCTCGTATGGGGTCCGGCAGGGGTCTGGGATCCCTTGGGTCGTAGTGGTCAAATCCGTTCTGCTCGCTGTAACGTCTCGAGTGGGCGTTTGGGTCGACGACCATAAAGTTGTAGGCGACGCTAGCCATAGTGGCCGATCCGGGCAGTGGCGTATCCAGCTTCTAGCCGTAGTGGGTGAGACTCTGAAACAGAGCCTCCTCGACACACACAAAAAAATATTCCAAAATAATTAATTTAATATATTAAATAAAATTGCGAAATATCTTATTAAGCTGTCACCAAACAGCTTTATTATTATTAGTGGGAGTGATCTCAATCCGTGAATCACTCACTTAATGAATTTTTTTTTCTACACAAAATATCTTGATAATTTTTTTTTATAAACAGTCCGTTGCAGTCCAAAACAAAAATAGAATCGTCAAATCTGGTGATTCGGTTGTGTGTGTGTGTTTTTTTTTTTCGATTCCTTCCTCCTCCTAGAGACAATCACACAAATCCAATGTATGCTGAATTGTGACAATCTGAGATCATTGGAGCGATGCTTGAAGAGGTAGAGAGGACAGGGGAGGGGGAAATGTTAGAACATATTATATAAGGGGAAAATAAAACCAACTTCCAGTATTGATGAATCAGTCACACAGGCAACTGGTGTTGTGACCCTGTAGGACAGGTATATTGATGTATCAGAAAGAAACCAAGAAAGGAGAGAGAGAGAGGAATAAACCCAGATAGAAAAAAACAAAACCTGTAATGTGTTATGATCACGGCTGCTGCGACAACTATGTGCAGAACATAGATCCCGATGCATAAGACTCAACACAATTATTTATCGACTTTTCTTTACTTTCCTGGCTTTGTGCGGTGCCAGTCTAAGTGCTTATGTGCAATGTATGTGTGTTGGAGAGTATATGTGTGTGTGTGAGAGAGAGTAATATTATGACGTAGATTTTTTTAAAGTCTAAAAAGCCGTTGGCTCGGAGAGTAGAGGGATATTGATTAAAGAATTAAACTTGACATCAAGGAAGTCTTGCTATATATATATATAATATAATTTTTTTTTAAAATGATGCCACACATAAACATATTGACATATGCACTATATCACACACATTTAATGGCACACACACACACACACAGACATACACACAATAATACACTGGGCCAATTTATCACGCTTTTCTGATTTATTTATTTATTCTGTTCAATTTTATTTTTCTTAACATTTAAAAATCTGAGAAATAAAGATGGTGACGGTTGAATTATTAATACACTCTTTCCAAAGAAGAAGACACACACACACACACCAACACACATATACACACACTCTCTCTCACACACACACACACTCGTCGTACAGTCAAAATAAAGATATGTGCATAGCTTTATAGGTAGGTGAATAGATTTATAAATAGGTACGTACAAATCTGTGCATAGGTAGCTTTATAGGTAGTTGGAAGATTATTTTTACAGTCATATAGATATACACATAGCTCTATAGAAAGGTGGATAGATTCACAGATAGATTCGTGTAGAGATATACATAGCTCTATTGATAGTTGAATAGACTATAAGATAGATTCATGTAGAGATATACATGGCTCTATGAGTATAAATAGGTGGATAGATTTATAGATGTATTCGTTTAGATCTAACATAGCTCTACAGGAAGGTGAACAGATTTATAGATAGACTCGTATAGAGATATGTACATAGCTTTATAAGAAGATAGACAGACTATATAGACATGTAATATAAACAGATACATACAGATATCTAAACAAATAGATCGATTCAAAAATTATTCTCATCGCATTGATAAACACCATGTATGTGGTATATGGAGAATGAAAGTTTATAATGATGTACTGTATAATTAACATACAGTATGTTGGTCGCTAAATGCTGACGTATTGTATTATTAATATCGTGTATGCCTATAACTAAATGCTGGCCTATTGTATAATTATTATACAGTATGTTTATAACTAAATGATGGCATATGATATAATAAACATAGTGTATGTTTATAGCTAAATGCTGGCATATTTTATAGCTAATATACTTGTATGTTTATAAAATTATGCTTCCCTATTGTATAATTAACATGCTGTATGTTGATAACTAAATGTTGGCCTATCGTCTAATTAACATACAGTATGTTGATAACTAAATGCTTTCCTGTTGTATAATTAACATGCAGTATGTTGATAAATAAATACTGGCCTATCGTCTAATTAACATACAGTATGTTGATAACTGAATGCTGGCATACCGTCTAATTAACATACAGTATTTTGATAACCAAATGTTGGCCTATTGCATAATCAACATATTGTATGTTAATGTTGGCCTATTGTCGTACATCGCAATTGAACCCATCTGTTATAAACGTGAGATAAAAGCGTTAACCTTATATTTAGAAAAAACATTGTACTTCCTAAGTTCATGACCACTTTGTGAATTCATTTAAAAACTCTAGCCCTCATGAGACTGAAAAAAAAAATAAAGATGTCTACCTTGTTATTTCGTAAAAGATTTATTTCAAGTGATTCGAAAAAAAAAAACAACTTCCAAGAGCACAAAAAGGTTAAATAAAAAAAAAATTTAAACACAGAAATCACTTGCCAGTAACAATTTACCACACAACAATCACACATACAACATTGGGTTCAGCGTTGACCAAGACATACGCAGAGAGAGAGAGAGAGAAATGGATGGGGAGGGGGGGGGAAGAGAAGAAAAAAAAAATCAAAAAATTACCATCAGCCCTCCTCCCCCCCCCCCGCCCGCCCATCTCCATCAATAGCCACCATACTTGGTGATTGTCCGGGTCGTCAAGCGAAGCAATGGACCCCGTGTAGTAGCAACAGCGACGCTGGTTCTAGAAACACGGAGGAGGGGGGGAGGGGAAGGGGGGTGGATACAGCGACGTGAGTGAATGACATGGGAGAAAATGGGATAGAAAAAAAAAAGAGGACAGGTAGGGTCGATGGGTGGGGGGGGTGGGGGGGGGAGGAAAGGACGCTAGGGTAGGGTAGGACGGTGAGGTAGGACGGTGAGGTAGGGTAGGACGGTGTAGGTAGGGTAGGACGGTGAGGTAGGGTAGGACGGTAGGACGGTAGGACGGTGAGGTAGGGTAGGACGGTGTGAGGAGGGTAGGACGGTGAGGTAGGTAGGACGGTGAGGTAGGGTAGGGTAGGACGGTGAGGTAGGGTAGGACGGTGAGGTAGGTAGACGGTGAGGTAGGGTAGGACGGTGAGGTACGGGGGTAGGACGGGTGAGGTAGGGTAGGACGGTGAGGTAGGGTAGGACGGTGAGGTAGGGTAGGACGGTGGGTAGGGTAGGACGGTGAGGTAGGGTAGGACGGTGAGGTAGGGTAGGGGACGGTGAGGTAGGGTAGGACAGGGTGAGGTAGGGTAGGACGGTGAGGCAGGGTAGGGGTAGGGTAGGACGGTGAGGTAGGGTAGGACGGTGAGGGTAGGGTAGGACGGTGAGGTAGGGTAGGACGGTGAGGTAGGGGTAGGACGGTGAGGTAGGGTAGGACGGTGAGGTAGGGTAGGACGGTGAGGTAGGGTAGGACGGTGAGGTAGGGTAGGACGGTGAGGTAGGGTAGGACGGTGAGGTAGGGTAGGACGGTGAGGTAGGGTAGGACGGTGAGGTAGGGTAGGACGGTGAGGTAGGGTAGGACGGTGAGGTAGGGTAGGACGGTGAGGTAGGGTAGGACGGTGAGGTAGGGTAGGACGGTGAGGTAGGGTAGGACGGTGAGGTAGGGTAGGACGGTGAGGTAGGGTAGGACGGTGAGGTAGGGTAGGACGGTGAGGTAGGGTAGGACGGTGAGGTAGGGTAGGACGGTGAGGTAGGGTAGGACGGTGAGGTAGGGTAACACGGTGAGGTAGGGTCGGACGGTGAGGTATGGTCCGCTTCATTAACTCACGTTGAAGATCGATATTGAAAGGTTCTGCAGATTGGTGAGCAAGAATTGATGCGCTTTGAGTTCAAGGATGGCCTCGTCCTTTGGTGCTTCCATGGAGGTCCAGAATTTTTTTTTTTTAAAGCAGGATTGAGCGAGTGCAGGAAGTATAATTCAGGTTGTTTTTTAGGGGTTGTTTAAAGTAGGATTGAGTCAGTGCAGGGAGTATAATTCAGGTTGTTTTTTAGGGGTTGTTTAAAGTAGGATTGAGTCAGTGCAGGGAGTATAATTCAGGTTGTTTTTTAGGGGGTTGTTTTAGCAGGATTGGGAGAGTGATGGGAGTAAAAGCTTTTAAAGTATATGGTATGAGATGTAAATAATAATTGTTTTTTGTTGTTGTTAGTGGTGTGAAGTTAACTTGTAATGTGTGAAGTTAACTTGTAAGGTGTGAAGTTAACTTGTAAGGTGTGAAGTTAACTTGTAAGGTATGAAGTGAAGTTAACTTGTAAGGTGTGAAGTTAACTTGTAGGGTATGAAATTAAAGTCAGGCACCCATTGGAAGCTTGGGAACTTGTGGGACTTAACACAAAATTTCACCTGGAAACATTCCCTTGGCTCTCACCTAGGATCGAACCAGGAACTCTCAGGTCGACCGTCAAGCGCTCAAGACGCCTCGTCCATTCATCCGCCTCATCATATTAGGGATACACACTATTTTGAGGCAAGCACACCACAGATGTGTCAGTGTGTGTGTGTGTGTGTGCGTGCAGTTTGTTGATGACATCCATTATCACACGTGACCTGATCCAGTGTCAGCGACATAGATAACACCATAAGTGAGGCCGTTCATTAAAAATGCATCCTGTTTTATAGAGTTTGGGCCAATGGAAACTGCTCACGCACGATTGCATGAAATATGTTGACTGAAATGTTGACAGTCTTTTAAACATTCCTCTCAATCAGAGAAAGTTATCAGTTGAACGGTGTCTAGTTCAATGTTGGTCATGATTTTTAGGGGGGGGGGGGAAGGACAGAACTTAAAGTATCAGTCGACAACATTCATATTTTTTACTAGCTGTACCCTGCAAAACCTTTCGATAGAGTTATATCCCCTTAAGCTTGAGCGGCAGGCTGGGTTATTTTTTTTGGTTTCGGGCAGATCCGATTCGATTTTCAGTGAGAACCTTGGGAATTTTTCATGTCCTGGGTGGAAGTCCACCCAGCTTTATAGGGGTACCCTGACATTATGTTGGGGGGAGTAAAGGCGACTGGGCGTTGTGCGAACCATACAATCCCTTTATATACAGAGGATATAGAAATGTATGAATTCTACACTTCATCTGCCCCGATTAGCCGTTTGGGGCTAAGGGAACTATTACATTTCTTTTTATTCTGCTAGCTGAGCCAGTCGGTAAACTGACTAATCACTAAGCCACACAGGTTAGTCAATAGTGATAAATAAGTCGATACTTCGATTTCTTTCAGCGGCGTACAAGCAAAATAAAAATAAAAACACTGATCAATGAAAAAATTCCAAAATCAATAAGTGACTCTTCAAAAAGTCAACTGGGGAAACTTTTGCGATCCAATAGCACTCCGCATCAATATAGCACTTCGCATCAATACAGCACTTCGCATCAATATAGCACTCCGCATCAATACTATTGAAAAAAACAAACCAATAGAAATAATTGTGCATTGTTCAACACCGAGCTGTGGTCAATATAGTTTCATTAAATATTCCTTATACTTAATATGTTGCATTGGCTAAAACTATGAGGTTTTAATAACTAGAACACACTTGACGCAATACTGAGACAAAAACAAAAAAAATACATTTTTTGTATTTTTTTTTTACATAAATAGTGTGATGGTTATTGTAATTCAATAAAGCACGTTTTTTTTTTTTTAAGATCAGTAGTTCTCGAAATTTGACACTTTGCGACCCGCCATGAAGAAAAAAAAATTTACGACAAAACAAAAGTTTATAATGGTGTGATTAACCTTTTCGCCTTGAAGAATCAAAAGAATAAATTGTCGAGATATGATTATACACACATGGGATATCCCAAAACATAAATTATTCATGAAAATATTTTTTCGCGACGAGCCGAATATTCCGGCACCATGCATCTGTGGGCTGAGATCTAGAATTTGAGAAACACTGAATTAGAAAAAAAAATGACGATCGCGAATACGTAATGAGTCAAGCAGAAGACATCTTCCTCTTGCAAATTGCAAGAAATAGCCGTCTAATATGACTTAACAGTTGAGAGCTCAGAAGTGCCCCCTGTCGTTAAGGATTGTTTCGGGGGGGGGGGGCGGGAGCCAAAGTTTACAAAACTTTTTTTTTTCTCGGGCTTCCAAATGTAACCTTGAATTAAAGTAAGAAAAGCTCTGTGAATAGCGTGTAGCAGAACCGTTAGCTGTCTATTGCGGCGCCCTGTGTGAGCCCAATCACAAAAATGGGCAAAAAACATTGAACAGCGATCTTTCTAACCACACAACCTTCATGTGTGAAGTCCCTGTAAGGATGAGATGGAATCCCTTAGATCCTATAAACCACTAATGGGACGGTTGTTATGGTGCCCTTCTTTCATCCCCACCATAGCCGATAGTGCAATGGCCATGGAGGCACCACGGGAGATATATCGGGAACTTGAGCCAAGACCTGAAAAATTTCCTTTGTCCTCACCGGAGATCGAACCTTCAGGTCGCCAGTCGAGCGCGTTACCGCACGACCATCCGTCCCCCACACAACCTTCATAGCCTACTTACTCTCCCTGCTGGTGGTGAAAGTCACATTTCACGCTCTAATTAACACCAAATTAACGACCCAAAGTCAGTAATTCAAAAGGTAAACATCGGAAAAAAAAGTTAACAATGGAATAAGTTAACAACTGAACAAGGTAAAGGCAGGTCAAGTTGACTTTTGAACAAGCAAAACTATCGAAACATGTATCCAATAAAATAGTTAAAAATCTAAAGATAACAATGAGGGGAATAATTAAAAAAAATCGAAAGTTAACCTCTGAGAGTTAACCTCTGACAGTTAACAATTTCAAACACAGCATTGTGTGTGTGAGGCTTTATTGACCGACCAAGACTCCTGGGACGCCTCTATTTTTTTAATTCAATCGCCAGGGTCATGAATGATTGACAATAAGAGATTGTCCAGATTGAACGTGACGTAGGCATTGACTTTCGTAATCCCCCGTTGTTAGGCCTGCCTGCTGAGGGGGGTTCACAACCTAAGTACTAGCAGATGTTCAGAAAAAAACGTTCAACATTATGGCAAAAAACATCATTTTATATTACGCGGTACCTACATAGGGTTGCCATATTTTTTCATGGACCAACGGGGACAGTTCTGTCTTTTTTACTTTAGGTTTAGGGATGTCGGTTCCGGGGGGGGGGGGGTATGAAAACAGTAATGTAAAAAACACTTAAAATATAGAATAGATAATCTTTGTTATCTTATTCATAATGGTACACAAACATGATATTTTTACAAAACAAAACAGTTTTCTACTTGTTGTACCACTCGTATTTTTAACTTCTGTAAATTTGTATTACTGAGTTACTTACCAAAAATGTTACTGATCACACAAGAGCCGATTAATCATTCTCTGATCTAATAGTTTTGCTCAATTATTTCCAAGAAACTGTGCCCTGAATCTAAACCGGGACAATTTCAACAACCGGGCGGGACACCGGGACAACCCAGTATATCCGGGACTGTCCCGGCGAAACCGGGACGTATGGCAAGTCTATGCCTACAGACATATCGACCTGTCTGATCTGACCACATTGCCCTAACGCGAGAACCACCCATTACGTTGAAATGCGAGGATCTTAGCGATGGTACCTTTTTTAGAGCGCTATTTACAGGGCCGGATTTAGACTTGATAAGGCCACGAAGCTATTTTTTAAGTCCAGATATATATCAGTGTCAAATATTTAAGTATAAATGACGATTGCTCACTCGGACAAGCTTGTATAGCTTGTGCGTAAATCCTGCTCTGGCTATTTTATGTAGTAGATATATTGTGCAATAGACAAATTCATGTAAAAAAAATGTGTGCACATAACCACAATAAGCGATGAAATTGTCGTGGTCTCAGCAAAAGAAATGCATTTGAAATAAACCTTTTTTCTCCTTCATGAAAACAAATTTAGAACAGTTGTTGTTTTTTTTTTTTTAAACTTCAACGTATAGTAACGAAACAACAAACAAATTGAAATGTACAAAACACGTAGAGTTAATATAAAGACTTGTGGCAGCACAAAGCAAGGGATAAAGTAAATAATTTCCATTATTTCATTTATAGTATATCTAAGAACATGATAGATGATTGATTGTTTTAATACTATTGTTCTATTTACATTACATGGATAATTCAGCAATAGCCTCTCATTCAAACAATACATGCCAACTAAGTAGTTTTTTGCCCCTCCATTGATCGCCAGACTGCCACTAGAACAATTGTGTGTGTGAGTGTGTGTGTGTGTGTGTGTGTGTGTCTCCTATGACGTCATTTCTGTAGTTAACGTCATGCGGTCGCAGTCTCCAGACGACACTAAAGGATAAGCTCACACTATCTATAATTATATTTTTGGTTAACGGTCAGTCATAAAAAAAGAACGGATGTTTACAGTTTTTCCGTGACATCCGGTTGCCCTTCTTTTGTTTTATTGTACCGGCAGAGCAGACGACACAAGTTACATTAGAGTCGTAACTTTGTTTTGTGTAGTTTTTTTTTTTTGTCAATGTCCGCAAAGAAACATTTTTTGTCGTCGCGTGTCTCTTGCTTTTGTCTCACAAATCTACACTAGCCAAAGGATCCCTGGTTACTTGGGGTTGTTATATATTTAGACAGTCACCTTAGCAGCGTGGTCTTACTGTAAAACCATTAAAAAATGAGATACTTAAGCTCACTGCGCACTTACTGGTATGGGTGTAAGGGCGTGAGGGAGGAACAAGGCGCGCTCTCTCTCTCTCTCTAACTCTCTTTCTTTCTTTCTTTCTTTCTATCTCTCTCTCTCTCTCTCTCTTACTATCTCTCTCTCTCTTTTTCACTTTCTCTCTATTTCTCTCTCTCCCTCCTCCCTCTTTCTCTCTCTTTCTCTCTCTTTCTCTCTCTTTCTCACTCCCTCTTTCTCCCTCTCTTTTTCTTTCCCTCTTTCTTTCTTTTCTCTCTCTCTCTCTCTCTCTCTTTCTTTCTTTCTTTCTTTTTTTCTCTCTCTTTCTCTCTCTTTCTCTCTCTCTCTTCCTTTTTCTCTCTCTTTCTCTCTCTCCCTCTTTCTCTCTTTCTTTTTCTCTCTCTCTCTTTCTCTCTTCTCCCATTTCACAAATGAGGAGGCGAACCACCCTCCAGTGTGTTAGAGTGAGTAATAATTTCTAGTTAATGGTTTGTTTGTTTTTTAAAATCTCTGCTCGACAATGTCACGCGTGTCTCTGCCACAACGTCTACGTAGGTCAAATGTCAAATGTCAAAAGTCACAGCTTTACTATAATTAACACATGTTTAGCTACAACCTATTGAACCAAACTTTAAAGTCCAGATTAACATTAAAAATTGTTCATCCAAATGTCAAAGTTTATTACTTAATCAGTTCCAACTTTTCCCCTAATCATAATCTACAACACTCTACTGATAATCTTTACGTCTGACTTCACGTATTCTCTTCTATTTTTCTAAAAACAATTTTACCACAATTAGCGATGCAAACATAAAGAGCTCTAATTTTTTTAAATTATTATTTTTTTTTAAAACAATACATACAAATGGGTTACCAACCATTTTGACTTGATTGAACTCCACTAAATCTGAAAGTAAAAAGAAAAAAAAAAACTATCTGTAGATACAGCATGGCTAACACATGTTTGTAAATAGATAAATCGGGGAATATTTTGTTAGTTTAAAAGGAAATAAAAGCGCTAAAATTATAAGTATAAATTGTTTTGTTTCGAAAAAAGAGTGTAAAAATATTGATTTTTGTTTCTATAATTCATGTTTTTTTTTAATTGAATTCATTTATTAATATCTTAATCTAAAATATCGCTACATATTTTTAAAAATAAAATTATATAATTTCATTGCAACAGAAAATAATATTGTATTTGGTTTTTATACAAATGCTTATTAAACTAGTGGGGGGTTTCTTATAAAGACAAAAATCCTTCCCTGGGCGAAGCTCTTGTATATATAAATAAAATTATTTCATTCACAAACGATTATAATTCATAAGTCTTACAACTAGCTACTTTTTAAAACTACAGAAAAAAATGTTTAAATACCTTGAAAAAATGATTACATTTGTAAAGTGTTATAGACCGATAAATGCGGTCCACTTTACACTACTTTTTGTTCAAACTTTATGTTAATCTGGTGAAAAAGATTATTTTTAGTGCAGTTTTTTTAGCACGTTCATGGAAACTCAAATGCTGAAATGTCACTTTAAGGTTAGTCAACAATGAAATGACGTCATCGCGAGACTTCAGTCAAGGTGAACGCCAATGACCTTTTTATTAAAAAAAAATTAGCCTTTGGATAATGGGTCAGTTCAACAATACAAACACTCCGAATAAACGGACCGTTGATAAATGAAGACAAATTTAGTTAATTAAGACCATTTAGACAAAAAAAAATATGGACGAAAGAAAAAAAAAAAGTTTAAGTGAGATCTGGACAAGTTGGGTTGTCGAGTTCACACATGGCTGTTGATTGTTTGTTTTCTCTCTCGTTAGTCAATGAGAACTTGACTGGTTCACTTGATAACGTCTCGTTGACGTCTCGAAGGCCAATACATTAATTATTTTTTTTCAGATGAAGTACGGTGGATGGGGATAAGGGAATGGAGGGTGGTGGGGGATAGGGATGGAGGGTGGAGGGGGTAGGGATGGGGATGGAGTGTAATATTGATGGGGAGGAAATTGAATAGAGATGGGGAGGGAGTGGGATAGGGATGGGGAGGAAATTGAATAGAGGTGGGGAGGGAGTGGGATAGGGATGGGGAGGGAGTTGGATAGGGATGGGGAAGGAGTGTAATATTGATGGGGAGGAAATTGAATAGAGATGGGGAGGGAGTGGGATAGGGATGGGGAGGGAGTTGGATAGGGATGGGGGAAGGAGTGTAATATTGATGGGGAGGAAATTGAATAGAGATGGGGAGAGAATTGGGATAGGGATGGGGAGGGAATTGAATAGAGGTGGGGAGGGAGTGGGATAGGGGATGGGGAGGAAATTGAATAGAGGTGGGGAGGGAGGGATAGGGATTGGGAAGGAGTGGGATAGGGATGGGGAGGAAATTGAATAGAGATGGGGAGGGAGTGGGATAGGGATGGGGAGGAAATTGAATAGAGGTGGGGAGGGAGTGGGATAGGGATGGGGAAGGAGTGTGGCACTTATTGATGGGGAGGAAATTGAATAGAGATGGGGGAGGGAGTGGGATAGGGATGGGGAAGGAGTGTAATATTGATGGGGAGGAGATTGAATAGAGATGGGGAGGGAGTGGGATAGGGATGGGGATGGAGTGTAATATTGATGGGGAGGAAATTGAATAGAGATGGGGAGGGAGTGGGATAGGGATGGGGAGGAAATTGAATAGAGGTGGGGAGGGAGTGGGATAGGGATGGGGAAGGAGTGTAATATTGATGGGGAGGAAATTGAATAGAGATGGGGAGGGAGTTGGGATAGGGATGGGGAGGAAATTGAATAGAAGGTGGGGGAGGGAGTGGGATAGGGGATGAGAGAGGAAGGAGGAGTGATATGTATTGAGTGGGGAGGAAATTGAATAGAGATGGGGAGGAATTGGGATAGGGATGGGGAAGGAGTGTAATATTGATGGGGAGGAAATTGAATAGAGATGGGGAGGGGAGTGGGATAGGGATGGGGATGGAGTGTAATATTGATGGGGAGGAAATTGAATAGAGATGGGGAGGGAGTGGGATAGGGGATGGGGAGGAGTTGAATAGAGGTGGGGGAGGGGAGTGGGATAGGGATGGGGAAGGAGTATAATATTGATGGGGAGGAAATTGAATATAGAGATGGGGAGGGAGTGGGATAGGGATGGGGGAAGGAGTGTAATATTGATGGGGAGGAAATTGAATAGAGATGGGGAGGGAGTGGGATAGGGATGGGGAAGGAGTGTAATATTGATGGGGAGGAAATTGAATAGAGATGGGGAGGGAGTGGGATAGGGATGGGGAAGGAGTGTAATATTGATGGGGAGGAAATTGAATAGAGATGGGGGGGAGTGGGATAGGGATGGGGAGGAGTTGTAATATTGATGGGGAGGAAGTTGAATAGAGATGGGGAGGGGGAGTGGGATAGGGATGGGGAAGGAGTGTAATATTGATGGGGAGGGGAATTGAATAGAGATGGGGAGGGGAGTGGGATAGGGATGGGGAAGGAGTGTAATATTGATGGGGAGGAAATTGAATAGAGATGGGGGAGGGAGTGGGATAGGGATGGGGAAGGAGTGTAATATTGATGGGGAGGAAATTGAATAGAGATGGGGAGGGGAGTGGGATAGGGATGGGGAAGGAGTGTAATATTGATGGGGAGGAAATTGAATAGAGATGGGGAGGGAGTGGGATAGGGATGGGAAGGAGTGTAATATTGATGGGGGAGGAAATTGAGGGAATAGAGATGGGAAGGGGAGTGGGATAGGGATGGGGAAGGAGTGTAATATTGATGGGGAGGAAATTGAATAGAGATGGGGAGGGAGTGGGATAGGGATGGGGAAGGAGTGTAATATTGATGGGGAGGAAATTGAATAGAGATGGGGAGGGAGTGGGATAGGGATGGGGAAGGAGTGTAATATTGATGGGAGGAAATTGAATAGAGATGGGGAGGGAGTTGGGATAGGGATGGGGAAGGAGTGTAATATTGATGGGGAGGAAATTGAATAGAGAGTGGGGAGGGAGTGGGATAGGGATGGGGAAGGAGTGTAATATTGATGGGGAGGAAGATGAATAGAGATGGGGAGGGAGTGGGATAGGGATGGGGAAGGAGTGTAATATTGATGGGGAGGAAATTGAATAGAGATGGGGAGGGAGTGGGATAGGGATGGGGAAGGAGTGTAATATTGATGGGGAGGAAATTGAATAGAGATGGGGAGGGAGTGGGATAGGGATGGGGAGGGAGTTGGATAGGGATGGGGAAGGAGTGTAATATTGATGGGGAGGAAATTGAATAGAGATGGGGAGGGAGTGGGATAGGAATGGGGAGGGAGTTGGATAGGGATGGGGATGGAGTGTAATATTGATGGGGAGGAAATTGAATAGAGATGGGGAGGGAGTGGGATAGGGATGGGGAGGGAGTTGGATAGGGATGGGGAAGGAGCGGGATAGGGATGGGGAAGGAGCGGGATAGGGATGGCGAGGGAGTTGGATAGGGATGGAGGGTGGAGGGGGGTAGGGATGGGGATGGAGTGTAATAGGGATGGGGAGGGAATGGGATAGAGAAGGGGAGGGAGTGGGATAGGGATGGAGTTGGATAGTGATGGGGAGGGAATGGGATGGGGATGGGGAGGTAGTGGGATAGGGATGGGGAGGGAGTGGTATAGGGATGGTGAGGGGATTGGGTAGGGATGGGGAGTTGGATAGGGATGGAGGTGGAGGGGGATAGTGATGGAGGTGGAGGGGGATAGGGATGAGTGGGTGGGATAGGGATGGAGGGGGAAATAAGAGAAGATAACGGCGAGAGATAAGGGAGATTCATGAAGAATGACAGAAATGGGAAGAGAAACAGAGAGAGAGAGAGAGAGAGAGAGAGAGAGAGAGATAGTTATAGGCAGAAAGCCAGATTACGAGATAGTTCTAGAAGATATATAAAAAAAAACAGATGCATGCAGCATAATAGAAAGAAAGACTGATGAAGACATAAGGTCAGAGAAAGAATTGTAGAAAAAGAGAGAGTGAAGGACAAACGGAGGGAGTCTTTCTAATGAATAGAAGAGCTGGCCTAATTTCACATGGTCCCAACTGTAAGTAGGTCAGGTCCGTTCCTATCAAATTTGATGTTTTCAAAAACATGACATATACTTTTTTGATTATCTCTAAAGAATCTTCCTCCAAATCCTCAAGAAGGGTCGGCGGAAAGAGTCAATGGAATACAAAGACATTGGAAGAGATAGAGAGGTGGGTAGTAATTTTACTAACACGTGTATTGAAACAGCTCGGACTAGAATTGTATTATTACGCAGTAGCCGATGTGACAGGGATGTGACAGTCTCTAGTGTTAAAAGTTCTTTATAATAAAACTCTTTCAGGGACCTTTTTATCAGTTGGTGTCCTGGTTAGTTACTTACTTTGCCTATGCCAAATGACGGCTCACGTAGGGCTAAATGTTTATCAGTCTGACATTGGGTGTTTATCAGTATGATATTGGGTGTTTATCAGTATGATATTGAGTGTTTATCAGTATTACATTGGGTGTTTATCAGTATGATATTGAGTGTTTATCAGTATGATATTGAGTGTTTATCAGTATGATATTGAGTGTTTATCAGTATGATATTGAGTGTTTGTCAGTCTGATATTGAGTGTTTATCAGTATGATATGGAGTGTTTATCAGTATTATATTGGGTGTTTATCAGTATGATATTGAGTGTTTATCAGTATGATATTGAGTGTTTATCAGTATGATATTGAGTGTTTATCAGTATGATATTGAGTGTTTATCAGTCTGATATTGAGTGTTTATCAGTATGATATTGAGTGTTTGTCAGTCTGATATTGAGTGTTTATCAGTATGATATGGAGTTGTTAGCAATCTCATATTGTGTTTATTAGTCTGTTATTGCGTGTTGCAAACACTAGGCAATGTACTAATTATAAACATCTTAGACACAAGTTAAATACAAATAATTTTTTTTTTTTAAATCCAGGTAAAAATGACTATAATCACCCCGTTGTGTCACCGCCTCCACTGCACCCACGGTTCGATCAAACTCTCACTTATTATTATTTTTTTTTTCACTCTGCAATGTGACATAAAATTATGACTGTGACATTTACCATGTCACCATCTGGTGTCACGAAAATCGACACACGACACGGATGTTGGATTTGATAACGTCGGAAGGTCAAGGACTCTCAAACTACAGGACGGTAGTTAAAAAAAAAGTTGTGTTACAAAAACATCGTTTTTTTCTGAAAGCTTAAATTGGAAATGACACAAAATTTAGGTATATATTTAGGTTGTTTTTTTTTTCTGGGCTTTTCAGTATGGCGAAAGATATTTAATCCCATCCAAATTGGCTATTTATATATATGTAACATTTATTTTATTGACAAAAGTTGTCTTAAGGTGTACGCAAATAACATTAACCGGTGTCTCATTATGCTTTGCCTCCAAATATTTGTATCCGCATGCATTGAATTAGAAATAAGACTTAGTAGTAAAGATGACGCACAGTTGTTGAAGATAAAATAGAGTTAGATATTATGATATTAAAAAAAAATATACAGACAATATACATATTAAAAAGACAGACAAGTAACTAAGGAGACAGAACAATAGACGGTAAAGGGGTTCAGACAAATATAGACAAATATTAAAATTGATATATGGGATTGATGGATGGTTAAATAGACAAATAGAATGATATATGGACTGATAGAAATATAGATATTAAAATAGAATGATGGGTACATAAACAGATGGTTGGATGGATAGAAAGATATAAATAGGTAGTTAGATATCAGAGAGATTTTAGATAGATAAATAGATAGATAGATAGATAGATAGATAGATAGATAGATAGATAGATAGATAGATAGATAGATAGATAGATAGATAGATAGATAGATAGATAGATAGATAGATAGATAGATAGATAGATAGATAGATAGATAGATAGATAGATAGATCATCTTTCTTTCATGCCATCAAGTAACAAGAAATACATCCCACAACCCTCAACCAATCTGCCTCCCTGCCCTACCCAAAACCACCCGTCCCCCCGCGACACACCCCAGCCTCCAACACAGATGTGGATCTCTTATGAAACAGACAAGAGTTCCATCACCCACTTCAGAAGCAACGCTCTGTGAAGTCAGACACAGACAGCGCGGGAAATGTAACGGCATAAAGTGTCTGCCCTTCCCCGGGATTTAAAAAAAAAAAATTTGACGTCATTTTTATCGAGTGATTTGGCGTCACGCTGCCATGGTTCAGTTAAACAGAAGTTTCAAGAACAACAACAAAAAAAAAAAATTCCGTTTTGCTGACATATTTAAAAATCCATGTCTTGTACGTCATTTTTCCCCCTCTCTTTATTTATAAATTTGTTTCATTTTCAAATGTCAAGTATACATTTTTTATTTTATTTGATTTGATTTAAAAAGATCACACAGTACGCAATTTTAAATGTTTCGCTTGAATTTTTTTATTAATCATCTCCCCTTAACTCCAGTTATCTTCCCCTGATATCAATTGTTGTTTTCCTATCATTATACGTTTCCATTTTGCTTTAATATTCATTCGCGTACTAAAAAAAAAAACAAATATTCCAGAGGAAGAATTTGTCAATAACTGTATTAGTTCGCTGATCTTTCTTCTCTTCTTTCTCTCTCCCCGTTAAACAGAATGTGGATTATTTCTTCCCTTCCTTCTTTCATTCATATTTAAAAAAAAAAAACTGGTACCACAATGATGACATCAGCAGGTTTTTTTTTCCACCACAAACTAACCCCCTATTTCTATGAGAAATATGTGCAGCTTTTTCAAATATTGATACAATCGACTTAACGAATAAAAAAATTACAGCGCTTCTCTTATTATATTTCCAAGTAACCACTGTGAACGTTTAATGGACAAATAGATCGGTAATGAAGAAATTTGAACCTTCGTGGTATTGAATAATGGCAGGGCGATGGCATATTTAGTACCGGCACTGATACAATTGCAGATACTTCTGTAAACTATCGATACCGATTCGATACTTGTTATTCCGACAGCTTTATGGAATGCTTGAATGTATGTTAGATTGGTATCTCCATATTTGGATTTTAAAAAATGAGACACTGGGTGAAGATTATCCGACTACGATACTGCTAAAATCTCCGATATTTTAGGTTTTTCTTATCGATCCACCACTGGTTTTGACTAACGATGTTAAAGTAATAGTAAGTCAAGTTGCCCTAGTCCTTAAGGGGGAACATCGGGGTAGATGCAGTGTGTGTGTGACGCCCCAGTAAGGACGAGATGAAAATCTCTTTGATCCTATAAACCACTAATGGGACGGTTTTTTTTATGGTGCCCTTCTTTCATCCCCACCATAACCGACAGTGCAATGGCCATGGAGGCATCACGGGAGATATATCGGGAACTTGAGCCAAGACCTGAAAAAATTTCCTTGGTCC
>JAGDYQ010000118.1:53065-68871 GCA_021962125.1 Bulinus truncatus
GAGAGTACTCGTCGTCCAAGAGCCCCACGCACAGGAACAGCAGCGTACGCCGTGGACCTCGGTGGGAGGGTTCCGGGATCGTTAAAGAAGGAGGAGGAGTCGCAAAAGTCCATGAATGGAGGAGACAAGGTCAAGGACGACAGGGTGAGTACATTCATCTTCTTTTTTATTTTTTTTTCCCTTTTGAGATTAAAGTTGATGGTGGTGATGGGTGATGGGTGGTGGGTGGGTGCGGGGTGTAGGGTTAATGGCGCGGCTCATTCACGTCACCGTTATTGTGGAACATGATGGGAGCAAGTCTTGTGTTCTTTGGGTGTGGTCTTTCTAAAGACACCTTCCAGTCCAGCACCCCCCCCCCCATCAACTTACCTTCAGAATCGACGGCCTCGGAGTTTACGTCACAAGCAGGTTATGGCAAACACAAAGTATTACAAACATTAAGTGTGACAAACACAAAGTATCACAAACATTAAGTATGACAAACACAAAGTATCACAAACATTAAGTATGACAAACACAAAGTATCACAAACATTAAGTTTGACAAACAAACACAAAATATCACAAACATTAAGTATGACAAACACAAAGTATCACAAACATTGAGTATGACAAACAAACACAAAGTATCACAAACATTAAGTATGACAAACACAAAGTATCACAAACATTAACAAACAAAAAGTATCACAAACATTAAGTATGACAAACACAAAGTACGAAAACTACAGATAAGCCAAAAGAAAGTAAGATAAACATAAAAAAAAAAAGTAAAAGTATAACAAACAACCAATACAATGTAAGACAAACACAAAGTAAGACAGATACAATGTAAGACAAACACAAAGTAAGACAAACACAAAGTAAGACAAACACAAAGTAAGACAGATACAAAGTAAGACAAACACAAAGTAAGACAAATACAAAGTAAGACAAATACAAAGTAAGACAGATACAAAGTAAGACAAACACAAAGTAAGACAAATACAAAGTAAGACAAATACAAAGTAAGACAGATACAAAGTAAGACAAATACAAAGTAAGACAGATACAAAGTAAGACAAATACAAAGTAAGACAAATACAAAGTAAGACAAACCCAAAGTATAAACATGAGATTTGTATGGGCTGGGATTATTTTAATAGAAAGGACATACAAGCAAATAAAAAAAGAATCATATTTTGAAATAACAATAGAATTTTTAGGACTTTAAAAATATAAATTAAAAAAATTAATGAATATATAAAAAAAACTGCAACTAAAGTACATAAAGTTCATATATTTATCTCTTATAATTGATCAAATTTTATCAAATGTCACCATTAAATACTTAACATATGTATATATTTTTTTTCTTTACTAACACCCCCACCCTCTCTCTCTCTCTCCCCCTAATATGGCATCTAATAGGATTACATGGCCTGAGTGTACGGTGTATTGAGCTATTGTACTTACAGTACATCAACATACGTCATTACCATTGTTTTATATCTGATTATACATCCAGTATAAAAAAAACCTTTTTTTTTATGCTTTACTTTTCTACCCCCCCCCCATCCCACCCCTTGCATGCAGTGTGTAAAAGGATGAACACTGTGTTGGGAGAATTGTGGACTTAATGCAAAACACTGGGGATGTTATGATGTTTTATGTCAGGATAAACATAGACAAACATACACAAACAACGATATAAAAATAACTGAACATACAGTGAACATATAAATTGACGAATGAATTATGAGATAGCAGGGGGTCATATTTTACAGACTGATACATCCATCTATTATTATATTCTACTGTAACAGGCACTTACGTTAATTGGACTAATGCATAGATAATACTTACATTTTTTTTTTAAATAAACGTTTATATTTTAAATGGATTAACTTTCTTTTCATACACCTCGGCTCCATTCACCGCTTGTACGAGTTCAAGTTAAAAAACAAAACCGTCTGTTTTAAACTTACACTAAATAGGCGAAACGTTTGTACAGTGGACAATAATTGTGTAGCTCTCTATAAGCTTCATCCAATGCTTACGTACATTCGAGTTTTGAAACTTTCTCTCATTACATATCAACCATCAGATAAATATATATATTACTCTAAACCTTGTTATCAATAACTACACTGATTTGTATAACTTTCATACAAATGGACCAATTCCATGACATCTATTGGTAGTTAATTCAAAAATTATAACGCTTACCGTATTTAATGTGCAAACTAATACCGTCAATAATATACCTCCCATCTCTCTCTTTCTCTCTCTCTCTCTCTCTTTCTCTCTCTCTCTCTCTCTCTCTCTCTCTATATATATATATATATATATATATATATATATTTATATATATATATATATATAAATAATTTTCCAGCATTTCACTGTTGAACATTTCTTACACCTTCATAATCTATCATTAAAATTTGTACATAAACATGGCAGCATTTAACACTTTTCGACCCAAAGTTCAAAATTCCCGCATCTCCATAAGCCAGCTGAATTTCAATGTAAATCTTTTAAATGAAGAATCTATTAGTATAATTTGATACATTATTTAGACACGCGACGATCAGACGTATACTGTGGTACACACACACACACACAGGAAGTGGGATTAGACGTTTTATGTATACAATACGTTGTCTGTTTAGTTGAAATTTCTAAAATAAAATATCTATAATTGAGACTGAAAATTATCTCATATCTATCTATCTATCTATCTATCTATCTATCTATCTATCTATCTATCTATCTATCTATCTATCTATCTATCTATCTATCTATCTATCTATCTATCTATCTATGATAAACAATTAGTCGAAACATTAGTACAGTAGCACCATAGCTTTACTCCCGTGACCAAAAGTCGTTAAATCACAGGGCGGCCATGTTATTGGTCCCCCGGGCAGCATAGTGTGTCGGGCCCCGGATGACTTCGATTCAAGAGAATTAAATATTAATGACTGTTTAGCGGGTGGGTAAGGGGTGGGTGAGCGGTGTAAAGTACTCTCAACCCTTCTCATATATAACTGACACCTGCAATCTCTTAGGTTTGCTAAATATTTTTTTTTCTTAATAACTGTATGGTTTACTTCTTGTATTAATTAGTTAGCGAGTCCCCTCCTATAAGAGATTCATGTAACGTAGTTTCTTATTTAATTATTTTAAAAAAAAATCTTATTGTAACGCACGATTATGTCAAAAGCTCTTAGAAGAGATTTGAAGAGTTTTTTTTTATGACGTAACTAGTCCCTTTTATAAAATATTAGTCTAATAAAAGCAAAATGTTTAGATGGTAGATAAAAAAAATTTGACCGAAATCACAGTAAAATTACATAATTTCTCTTAAAATAAAAACGAATTTTTTTTTCCTGGTTTAAAAGATATTTTAAACTATTCAAATTGTGGTTACTAAAATTTTACACATTTTTTAAAACTGAAAGTTAACATTTTCACACAATAACACCTTTTTTAACTTCGCTGGTTCTAGCCTTCATGTAATTTCCAATACAGGAGTCAGTAGTTTACAATAGTAATAACACTCAATGATGCTTAACTTCATAAACTATGTAATTTGCTTCTATTTTGAGATATCACTTGAAAGAGATACAGTCAACCAGCGGTAAAGTAATAACTACAGCTATAACAATATTGTCACGTCCTAGACATGACTACAACTATAACAATATTGTCACGTCCTAGACATGACTACAAATATAACAATATTGTCACGTCCTAGAGATGACTACAGCTATAACAATATTGTCACTTCCTAGACATGACTACAACTATAACAATATTGTCACTTCCTAGACATGACTACAACTATAACAGTTAACATTACGCCCAGTAAACAGATAATCTCATGTCATTTATCAGTACGCTTTATTCTATTTGTAGGTAATAGCAGCTTACATCTCTACACTGATCAATATTACCAATACCTGTATGTATATATATATATATATATATATATATATATATATATATATATATATACAGATTAAACATTCTTACTAAAATACTTAATGTCCACCTAGTACTCAAAACTCTTGAAGCTAAATTTTAAAAAAATCACCATTTGTGCCACTCAAAACACCATTTGTGCAACTTAAAAGTACCAACCATGTATATTTAAAACAAGTATAACACATATCCACCTTAAAGTACTTAGAAAAAAAACAATGAAAATATATGAGCTACACAACATCACATCGTGCGGTATGAGCTACACAACATCACATTGTGTGCGCCTTAGGGTAAGTCAATAATAAATAGCAAATAGTCTCTACGCCATATTTTGAACTTTATGTATAACATAAATCGAAAGTGAAACTTGAAGAAATATGGAACAAACATCCAAACCTCTAAGCTAAAAATACTTTGCCTTTTTTGTTTGTTTTCGTACATAAACAGACGCAGAATATTGAAACATTTATAAACAAATTTAGCTAATAATAAAAGTAATAAAGGCTTGCACATCTCTGTGAATGCATATTTTATAAGGAATTGAATCTAACGAGTGGTAACTTATTTAAATTAATATAAAAAATATATATGATGAATACCAGAAAGTGCTTATTTGATTTTTTTTTTAAATCTTCTCTACTCAGATCTGTATAATAAAATATCACTTTCTCTAGACATAATATATCTTGTGTAACCGTAGCTCGATTTACTGTTTTTTTACCTGGCTAAGATTTTTTCTTGAAATATTGTTCATTTAGTACAATGGTGGAGTCCCTTTGTGGGGCCTCGTGACCAAATTTCAACCCAAAAAAAAAAACAACAACAAAAAACACTTATTTATTGAAAAGTGCTAAAAATCCAATTAAAATTGAAGGAAGTTGATATTTTAGTCGCGTGCCGACTGATGAGGATCTGCGTGCCGACTGCGGCACGCGTGCAATAGGTTCGCCACCACTGATTAAAGACACAGCCTTTATCTTTCGCAATTTTCAACGGAATTTAAATAAAGCAAAAAATGAAGAACTGATTGATTGATTCAAGGATATATATTTATATACATATAAAACATATTCAGCCACTGTAACTATGAATGTCAAAGTGTATCTTATTCTTGAACAGTAAATGGAGTCAAATGTATCGGTTTGACTGATAACATGAGGACTGGTAAATAAGATTTCGGTTAATGAGACAGTTGACTAGTGACTCGGTGACTTAATGGCTGTCACTCCGCTGTAGGTTAGAGCAGCACACCAATAGAGGTGATACTGTTTAGTATGAACTATAATATCTAGATACGACTACATGCATTGATTAAAATTTTTTTTTTTAATTTTAGTGTAAAAATGTATACAACTGAGGTACTGGGGGCGGGGGGTAAGGGGAGTGGTCAAGACCACACCCCCCCACCCAAGTTGTTGTCAAGATGGAGAGCACATACGTCATTGTGGTCAGTTTTTTTCTTTCCGCGGGATTCATATTTGATGCGAAACCTTGTTTTTTTTTTTTTTGTAGGTTATTTCCCCCCCCCCGCACCGTAATGATATTCGCACGAGGAAGTGACATTTTGGTTTAACACTCAAGGCTGTGTGGGGGGGTGGGGGGTATGTAGGGGGTGTGGAGGGCTAGTCTTTGATAAAACAATTATTTTACTAACATTCTCTGAGGAAAAAAAAATAATCATGCCGCATCGATTGCAGGCAGGTGAGTGAAATGCTTTCATGGATTCTCAAACAGGAATCTCTTGCCTCTTCACGCGTCGTTAGTTCTAATGGATGGGTTTAAGGTTATGGTTAGGGGGCGAAGCAATCTAATAAACAAACGAACAAACAAACTTCATAACCAGACGTTAACTCGACAGTGTGAGTATGTCAACGTAAACCCGACAGTGCTAGGTTGTCAAAGTAAACCCAACAGTGCTAGGTTGTCAACGTAAACCTGACAGTGCTAGGTTGTCTACGTAAACCCGACAGTGCTAGGTTGTCAAAGTAAACCAGACAGTGCTAGGTTGTCAAAGTAAACCCGGCAGTGCTAGGTTGTCAAAGTAAACCCGACAGTGCTGGGTTGTCAACGTAAACCCGACAGTGCTGGGTTGTCAACGTAAACCCGACAGTGCTGGGTCGTCAACGTAAACCCGACAGTGCTAGGTTGTCAACGTAAACCCAACAGTGCTAGGTTGTCAACGTAAATTTGACAGTACCCGGTTGTCTACATAATATAATTACCACTTACTCGAACATGTTTTTTTTTTTAATTCCTTTTATTCAACGTTCACGATTTATACCTGCTCAATATCGCCAAGACAGTAGTGGAGGGGTAGGGGGGGAGTGGCACGCATGGCGTCAACGAGATCGTTTTCCGTTTACCAAAATCGAGTGAAGGGAAAAAAAAACTAAATCTATATAAATAATAGCGGTGTGGGTTCTGCGTTAAATCGAAAGTAAAGAATGAATACAACAGTATTCTAGTTTAAAATCGTCAAAACGTAAACAATAGTAATAAAAATCATGAAAATAATCGGATCTGTCCGAAACCAAAAAAAAAATAACCTAGCCTACCGATTAAACCTAAGGGAATATTACTCTATGTAAAGGTTTTGCAGGGTTACAGCTGGTATATAACAACAGCAGAAACCAAAATTGGTTCACTGGGAGCCACGCCCATCGAAAAGCCACACACCCCCCTAGACAGTTTCGAATTGTAATTATACTGGTTAGTGCCTTCCTTACGTGTCGGAACTCCTGGACAACGATGTATTTCGGCCTGGGGCCATTAGGCAACGGTGTAACAGAGGTTGATTGGTGTAAAAGCTATTAAGGCTGCCGTTTTTGCAAATATTCGGCCGCTAATAACGTTTTGTAAACTTGTGCCATCTCTGACATCCGTCCAACTTTAATATCATTTTAGTTCAGGGCCAGTGTAAAGTGCAAAAAATGGCTGGCGAAAATAAAGTCTTGAAACGGGAGCCCCCCCCCCTCATTAGGTGGGGTCTGGGGCTCTAGATAGAGGTCTGCCACTCTATAAAAATAGTTTGTGATCTTAGTTATAAAACGATCCCTCTTTTGAGTATAAAGCTACTACTACACAAGTCATGATTGGGGGGAGTTATTTCCCCTCATTCTGTACACTATGCCTATAATGTACTCTTTTGATTGTATCACATGAAATTAATACCATATGAGTTTCGACACTTTGTGCACATATCTACAGACAATGTGATAATAAACTAGCGACATCAAATATGTAGCGGATTATTAACAACACAGGAGCGAACAAAACAAACATGGTGGTTGTCCTATTTGATAAACGAGTCGATCGATATTACCAGAAACATTGAATCGTGTATATGTATATATTTTAAAAAAAAATGCGTTGAAGTATTTTCATCATTCATGATGACCACTACCAAATGACATCAAAAGTGACGTCAGAGACAATAACCACCAAATGACATTAAAGATGACATCACCAGAGATAATTACCACAAAATGTCATCAAAGATACGTGAAACACTACCGAATGACATCAAAAGTGACGTCAGAGACATCAACCACCAAATGACATTAAAGATGACATCACCAGAGATAATTACCACAAAATGACATCAAAGATACGTGAAACACTACCGAATGACATCAAAAGTGACTTCAGAGACATTAACCACCAAATGACATTAAAGATGACATCACCAGAGATAATAACCACAAAATGACATCAAAGATACGTGAAACACTACCGAATGACATCAAAAGTGACTTCAGAGACATTAACCACCAAATGACATTAAAGATGACATCACCAGAGATAATAACCACAAAATGACATCAAAGATACGTGAAACACTACCGAATGACATCAAAAGTGACTTCAGAGACATTAACCACCAAATGACATTAAAGATGACATCACCAGAGATAAATAACAACCGTCAAAGATACGTGAAACACTACCGAATGACATCAAAAGTGACTTCAGAGACATTAACCACCAAATGACATTAAAGATGACATCACCAGAGATAATAACCACAAAATGACATCAAAGATAAGTGAAAACACTACCGAATGACATCAAAAGTGACTTCAGAGACATTACCAACTAAAATGACATTAAAGATGACATCACCAGAGATAATAACCACAAAATGACATCAAAGATACGAAACACTACCGAATGACATCAAAGGTGACTTCAGAGACAATAACTACATCTTTCAAATGACATTAAAGATGACATCACCAGAGATAATAACTACAAATGACATCAAAGATACGTGAAACACTACCGAATGACATCAAAAGTGACTTCAAAGACATTAACCACCAAATGACATTAAAGATGACATCACCAGAGATAATAAATCCACAAAATGACATCAAAGATACGTGAAACACTACCGAATGACATCAAAAAGTGACTTCTAGAGACATTAACCACCAAATGACATTAAAGATGACATCACCAGAGATAATAACCACAAAATGACATCAAAGATAAGTGAGGAACACTACCGAATGACATCAAAAGTGACTTCAGAGACATTAACCACCAAATGACATTAAAGATGACATCACCAGAGATAATAACCCACAAAATGACATCAAAGATACGTGAAACACTACCGAATGACATCAAAAGTGACTTCAGAGACATTAACCACCAAATGACATTAAAGATGACATCACCCAGAGATAATAACCACAAAATGACATCAAAGATACGTGAAACACTACCGAATGACATCAAAAGTGACTTCAGAGACATTAACCACCAAATGACATTAAAGATGACATCACCAGAGATAATAACCACAAAATGACATCAAAGATACGTGAAACACTACCGAATGACATCAAAAGTGACTTCAGAGACATTAACCACCAAATGACATTAAAGATGACATCACCAGAGATAATAACCACAAAATGACATCAAAGATACGTGAAACACTACCGAATGACATCAAAAGTGACTTCAGAGACATTAACCACCAAATGACATTAAAGATGACATCACCAGAGATAATAACCACAAAATGACATCAAAGATACGTGAAACACTACCGAATGACATCAAAAGTGACTTCAGAGACATTAACCACCAAATGACATTAAAGATGACATCACCAGAGATAATAACCACAAAATGACATCAAAGATACATCAAACACTTGCCCGCCCACCTCCCCCTCCCCCCCTTCCCCCTCCTCCGCACCGCAATGAACAATCCTGGCAGATCATTCTGGGAAGATTTACCTCCACTTGGATCAAACTAATCGTCAAACACGGAATAGCTTTGATTCATACAAGGAGAACACTGGTTCCTTAAAAAGTTTATACTTCATTTTTAAAATCTAACACAAAGGTTCTCATAATTTTTCACCATGTGCGCTATAGAATCCTGTCGCCCAAATCCCGATATACAAATGTGTTCTATAGCAGCAGAGTGGGCAATCATTGGGACGTGGACTATTTTTTTAGTATTCCGAGAAAACATTGCGCTGGTCAGTTGAAGAAAGTTTTGCAAAAGCTACGTCCCACGCTTATAAAGTGAAAGCGATTGTAAAGCGATAAGATCTTTTCCGGTGATCTATTATTTTTTTTTAAAGTGAAAGATACACTTTTACTCAAACACAAATAAATTTGGTACACAGAAGAAAAAACCTTGACAATTATAGTGGTTGGAGCTTATGAAATGTATGAATGTAGTGGTCGGTTGGAATGAAACTAGTGAATTTTGTGGTCACTTGGAATGAAACTAAAGAATTTATTAGTCAGCGGAAATGAAACTAATTAATTTAGTGGTCAGTTGTAATGAATCTAAGAAATTTAGTGGTCAGTTGGAATGAAGCTAATGAATTTAGTAGTCAGTTGGAATGATGCTAATGAATTTAGTGTTCCTATTGAAATATACTAATGAATTTAGTGATCAGCTGAAATGAAACTAAAGAATTTAGTAGTCAGCAAAAATGAAGCTAATTAATTTAATGGTCAGTTGAAATGTAACTAATTAATTTAGTGGTCACTTGGAATGAAACTAATGAATTTAGTGGTCAGTTGGAATGAAATGAAACTAATGAATTTAGTGGTCAGTTTGAATGAAACTAATGAATTTAGTGGTCAGTTTGAATGAAACTAATGAATTTAGTGGTCAGTTTGAATGAAACTAATGAATTTAGTGGTCAGTTGGAATGAAACTAATGAATTTAGTGGTCAAGCTCACGACCACTGTTCCCTCAATTTTTCCCCCCAGAAAACATCTAATTTTGACTGTGCTCTACATAACATATGTAATATTTATGTGTTCTGTAGTGTGTGTGTGCGCGAACGGGCACACAGCTCACTATTGTAATTGTGGTTCCGGTCTGAAGTGTTGCCCTTACACAATGTTTGAGAACCCACAGAGCCTTACATCCTCCCCCCCCCCCCGATCCCCTTCTTCCCGATCTAACAACTTCATCAAGTTGGCCACTGCTGAATTTTTTATTATTTGCATTCCTTCCCCCCTTCCAACCCCCCCCTTTTCTCCCCCTCCCTCTGCCGATACGTCCCCCCACCAACAAACATGTTACTCATGACGGCAGGTCATACGCAACAACAAACAATAAATGTATTCGCAAACTGTCAGCTCCGCCCTCTAGTCTACCGCTCACCCACCCCACACCATATGCCCCCCTCCCCCACTGTACACAGTACCCACGCGTACCACCCAACCCCACCCACTCCCCCACTGTACACAGTACCCACGCGTACCACCCAACCCCACCCACTCCCCCACTGTACACAGTACCCACGCGTACCACCCAACCCCACCCACTCCCCCACTGTACACAGTACCCACGCGTACCACCCAACCCCACCCACTCCCCCACTGTACACAGTACCCACGCGTACCACCCAACCCCACCCACTCCCCCACTGGCCACACAGTACCCACGCGTACCACCCAACCCCACCCACTCCCCCACTGTACACAGTACCCACGCGTACCACCCAACCCCACCCACTCCCCCACTGTACACAGTACCCACGCGTACCACCCAACCCCACCCACTCCCCCACTGTACACAGTACCCGCGTACCACCCAACCCCACCCACTCCCCCACTGTACACAGTACCCACGCGTACCACCCAACCCCACCCACTCCCCCACTGTACACAGTACCCACGCATACCACCCAACCCCACCCACTCCCCCACTGTACACAGTACCCACGCGTACCACCCAACCCCACCCACTCCCCCACTGTACACAGTACCCACGCGTACCACCCAACCCCACCCACTCCCCCACTGTACACAGTACCCACGCGTACCACCCAACCCCACCCACTCCCCCACTGTACACAGTACCCACGCGTACCACCCAACCCCACCCACTCCCCCACTGTACACAGTACCCACGCGTACCACCCCACCCCCACCCACTCCCCCACTGTACACAGTACCCACGCGTACCACCCAACCCCACCCACTCCCCCACTGTACACAGTACCCACGCGTACCACCCAACCCCACCCACTCCCGTCGCCACAGATCTTTGTTAGTCATGCACTCTGTGGGAAGGGGTGGGGTGGGGGGGTTGTTGCCATGACAATCGTTGAAATTATTGGTCATAAATCTAAGGTATGGTTGTTATTTGTTACTACTATCACGGGTATTACCGTGGAACAGTCCCTGGGGGAGGGTGGGGGGGGGGAAACACGGGAAAGCATAGGCAGGTGCGCCACTAGTTGGCCAGGTAATATCAATCTGTTGACCTTATTGGGGCTGAAATAGACTGGAATCTGTTACGAGATTTCACCTGCACCCGCCCCCCCCCCCAATCGCCATGATGAATAGCTTGATTAGTTCAACTGTCCATTCGTTAACACATTTTTTTTTTTTGCTATTCATAGCAATCAGCCTCACTTTCATTTCAGCATTACTGAAAAAACCAGAGCCGAGATTCTTGTTATGGGCAAACTATGATTATTGCCTGTTCCCCCCCCCCCCTGCCTCACTGCAGACATGCCGCTTCAAGTATTATTTCCATTTAAATATAATGCTAAGAGGCTTTCGAAGATAATGTCGCCTAGTCCATGTCCCTCATAACAAATATTGAAAGTCTCTGTCTATGACCCATCCCTCTTTGTCTATGATCCATCCCCCAAACAGCATTGTAAGACTCTGTCTACGATCCATCCCTCTCTGTCTATGGCCCATCCCCCAAACAGCATTGCAAGTATCTGTCTACGGCCCAACCCCCAAAACAGCATTCGAAGTCTGTTTTAAGCATTAATTGCTCTGTTTATTTTTATTATTTTTTTTTATGACATGAACAAATCAATTGATGAAAAACTAAAAGAAATTTGCTTCGATTCAGGGGAGAGGTGCACAACATTGTCAACATAGTTGGGCGTGCTGTTGTAATTATTATTATTATTACAACCCATCTAAGATTAAAGGTTTTATATTTAATTAAGGATGGTATATATAAGGATCCCGCAACCACCAGCTGGCAGACGGGGCGCACAGCCTGGTCTCCCACCCATGTAGATATCACCCCAGACCATCTCTACATATCGTCGCTGAGATTCGAACTTATAACCTCCACCGCGCTAATCAGCCTCACAACCTCCACGAAGTCACATTAATGACTTTTTAATGATGAATCGAGCGAGTAAAACTGTTCACTTCTATTCTAGCCTTGTGCGCTAGTTACTTGTTGGTTCATTTATTTCACCAAAATCTACCAATGTTTACAGTGTTTCAATTCACTATATTTCACCAAAATATACCAATGTTTACAGTGTTTCAATTCACTTTATTTCACCAAAATATACCAACGTTTACAGTGTTTCAGTTCACTATATTTCACCAAAATCAACCAATGTTTACAGTGTTTCAGTTCACTATATTTCACCAAAATCTACCAATGTTTACAGTGTTTCAGTTCACTATATTTCACCGAAACATACCAACGTTTACAGTGTTTCAGTTCACTATAAAACAACACCATCAATTAACCTGACACTATTGTCTTTTCATGATTCACTATTAAACCACACATTAAACCGGAGGTTCTAAAAATCTCACTCTATGAAATCCACCATAAAAAAATATTGTTTTTTTTTTTCGCTACTCAACACTTTTGTAGATAAACAGTTCTTTGTGAAAAGCAGCTCAATACCGATTGACATTGAAAATCAATCAATCGTGAAGCAAATGAGCTCAAATTTCAAGTCACATTCAGTCAGCTAGTCACGACCTACAAAGTCTTTGGCAATCGTATCTGTCAGGCCCATCGCTAGATTGACAGGCAACCTGAATTCTAGATGGGGACCCCGGAGATTGAGTGAGATTGTCGTCGTTCATAATATTCTGAAGACATTTTGGGGGCACCTTGTTACAAAGTCTTTCTGGAAGAGGAGTTGTGTCTGTGGTCATAGTTTGAGAACCAACAATTATCGATTTTTGGGGATGGCGACGACTATGGCACAAAGTGTGATGGAAAAAATGAGGAAAGGGGGGGGGAATTCGAATTATGAAGTTCATTTTTCTTGTGATCAGTAACATAAACTAATCTCAGCACCCTCCCCTACATCTGATATTCTCGGACCAGGGCCCCCACAAACCTACCCCCTTTCCTCCCACCCACTTGGTCTCTGCCTCTGCCGTATAATCTTTTAAAAAAAGCAATACGTTCGATCTATATCGTTCCTCATAAAGTTAGCCAATCATGAGCCGTGGAATACAAATCCACGGTTAACGGCCATGACAAATTCTAAATTTGGTAACTTGGTAACCAATGCAACAACACATGATTCCACAATTTGACAATTGACCCGATCCAAAGCCGTTGAAGAAATCTACTGTCACTAAATCACTCATTGTCTGGTAATGATATCCATCTCGTGGCCTAGTCCCCGCCCACCCACACTCTCTCCCTCCTCCCGTCTCCCTGTCCCTATCGCACTATTCAACTCCATATTATTGAAGTTAAAACAAAAATTATAAATAAAAAAAAAATCCTTTTTTTTTTAAAATAGAATCCATTACGATTATAAATGGCCGCCATTGCTGTTTTGATGAGTTCATCGATTGTTGGCAGACGTGAAATGAAACCAGTTCTAACCGGCATTACGTCATTTTAGCTGATTTATTTGTGGACGTTATTGGTGGGGGAGAAATTCTGCGAATATCATTTTTAATAGGATTTAGTTTTATAAAAGCAAACCGAGCAAACATTGTTTCGGAACATTATTTACAGGCCTAAATATTGTACAGTAAGACTGTTGCAAGTCTATCTGTCTAATCTATCTATCTATCTATCTATCTATCTCTCTATCTATCTATCTATCTATCTATCTATCTATCTATCTATCTATCTATCTATCTATCTATCTATCTATCTATCTCTCATCTATCTATCTATCTCTCATCTATCTATCTATCTATCTATCTATCTATCTATCTATCTATCTATCTATCTATCTATCTATCTATCTATCTCTCATCTATCTATCTATCTATCTATCTATCTATCTCTCACCTATCATCTATCTATCTATCTATCTATCTATTTATTTATCTATCAAGGCTGAGGTCACTTGCTTTAGTGGAGATCTGAGCCCTAATCCCCCCACCAATATGTTCTGATTTCACCCTAAGACTCACAGCTTCAGGATCAGCCAACCAACCTATATATCTTTTTCAACTCACGTCAAGTCGGGTAGGTGTTGAATAGAACTATTCTTTAAACAGGAAGTATGGGGGATGGGGTGGGGGGGCTGGGGTCATGTGAAACGGAAGTGCTCAATTTTCTGTAACAAAAGGGCCGCAACAAGGGGAGGCTATTTGGAAACTTGTCAAGGAGCCCAGTCGCTTACGAAATCCTATTTTATATAAGCTGCTAAATCGTGAAGGACGTGTGTTTTTTGAGAGGCCCCCAGATGTCACATCTAGTTAGGGGGGGAGCCTTACAAATGTTGGTTGTGGCCCTGCCGACGGCCTCATTAAACTTGTTTCAAAATACTAATTAATTATAAAATGAATTGGTAAATTTAGAATTCATTGAGTTTACTTTGACAACTATTTATTATGAGTTTAAGCCAAGCGAAATTAGAAATTTGTTTTTTTTTTACCTTTCATCTCCCCCCCCCCCTAAACAGAGTGATAAAAGTTCCCTTTGCCCAGCTTTAAATGGGTACCTGACTTTAAGTCAGTTCTCTAAGTCAGCGACGTTCTAGCCCTACACTCACTTCATATGCCGAGGTTATAGAAACAGGTCAATTCTACACTTCATAGGACGAGATTATAGAAACAGGTCAATTCTACACTTCATGTGCCGAGGTTATAGAAACAGGTCAATTCTACACTTCATATGCCGAGGTTATAGAAACAGGTCAATTCTACACTTCATCTGCCGAGGTTATAGAAACAGGTCAATTCTACACTTCATGTGCCGAGGTTATAGAAACAGGTCAATTCTACACTTCATATGCCGAGGTTATAGAAACAGGTCAATTCTACACTTCATCTGCCGAGGTTATAGAAACAGGTCAATTCTACACTTCATATGACGAGGTTATAGAAACAGGTCAATTCTACACTTCATATGCCGAGGTTATAGAAACAGGTCAATTCTACACTTCATATGCCGAGGTTATAGAAACAGGTCAATTCTACACTTCATAGGACGAGGTTATAGAAACAGGTCAATTCTACACTTCATGTGCCGAGGTTATAGAAACAGGTCAATTCTACACTTCATATGCCGAGGTTATAGAAACAGGTCAATTCTACACTTCATCTGCCGAGGTTATAGAAACAGGTCAATTCTACACTTCATCTGCC